>CAUYRT010075970.1:0-74967 GCA_963574885.1 Lepilemur ruficaudatus
TTAGGAAAATGTAATGGTGTCATTAGTAAGAAGGACACTTCTCAGTAACACCCACAGAGACAATCTTGCACAACGAATTTTGGTAGCACCACTGTGCATGCGTGGAGGGACATTTGAGTGCTCTGTTCCCAATTCTAACGCCGCACTGTCCTCTGTTTATTCACCTGAAATTGTCACACCCTGATCTGATGATGATCCTCAAAATCCATCACCACAATGTGCGTGAAGAAGACGGCCTGGGGCTGATATTCTGTACATTAGGCATTTTTATTAAAATGTTTATGTGCTTTGTTTAAATATTATGATAAAGTGCAAACATCTTACATAATAGTATAGATAGTTATATAATAAAACCCATGATGAATAGTGCCAATCAAAAAGCTTCAAAAATGGCCAGGCGCAGTGGCTCATGCCTGTAATTCTAGCACTCTGGGAGGCCGAGGCGGGTGGATCACTCAAGGTCAGGAGTTCAAAACCAGCCTGAGCAAGAGCGAGACCCCATCGCTACTAAAAATAGAATCAAATTAATTGTCCAACTAAAAATATGTATTAAAAAAATTAGCCGGGCATGGTGGCACATGCCTATAGTCCCAGCTACTTGGGAGGCTGAGGCAGAAGGATCACTTGAGCCCAGGAGTTTGAGGTTGCTGTGAGCTAGGCTGACGGCACGGCACTTTAGCCCACGCAACAGAGTGAGACTCTGTCTCAAAAAAAAAAGCTTCAAAAATGTTCATAATTTTGCCATTACTTTCAATGACCAACTCCAGCTATCCCAGTGGCATTTTAAAGCAAATATAATAGATCACATTATTTAGTTTGTGGGTATTTTAATACCTATTTCTAATGAATCAAAAAATCTAATGCAAATACTGCTACCATGCCTGATTAAATATAAATATTTTCTTCATATCAAATAAAAACTCAGTAATGCTTGTGATTGCAATTCTAGGGCCCCACAGCTGCCAGAGATTCTGTATGACCCTCCTGAATGCTTTACATACAATATTTAGCCTCAGGACTCCAAGTGACAAAATTGAATATATTCATTGGAAAAAAAGCCCATAGAATATGATTACTGATTAAATGGCCAATGAATAAACAAATAATCCAAAGCATTTTATTCTGAGAACAACCACAAGAAAGAAAAAAAGATATAGTGCTAAAAATAATGTATATAAAGAATGGATAAAATTTTGCTCAGTTTTCAGAGGAAGAGGAAGAGAATATAGTATATCTAACAAAAATCTTGGCTCCATTTGACATGACGTTTGAGTAAAAATGAAAAAGGGACAGAGAGAGAGAGAGAGGGCACTTACGGAGTGAGACCCCTTCAGAGATAACAGCCTCAAATTTGAAAATGTGAGGAAGCAGCAGAATATTATATTCTAGGAATTGATGGCCAATGTCCCATCACTATACAATAAAGGACACTTAAGTCTGACAACCCAAAATAAGTGAGGAAAAGGTCTAATCAGTGGAGGTTTATTAAGCTAAAGTCTGAGGATGTGCCTAGGAAAAACACAAGTTGCAGACAAATCTGTGCCTGTTTTTCTGACGGGGAATTTCCCGTTCAGTATTTCAGGAAAATAAGGCACACAGGAAAAAAAAAAAAAAAAGAGCAGGAAGGTTGGCAGTGAGGCAAGATGGTTACATTCTGGTGAGACCCAGGAAAAATATTCATTTTACATAAGATAAGGTGAATGTCAGAAGAGAAAAGGGGGCAAAGGAAGCATCAATTATGTAGGTGTCCCTGGGTAGGTGGAAGAATGTTTCTCGTCTTGTCTCTGTTCTTCACCTGGGAAGATAAACTTGTAATTCATTATTAATGTGGAACTGAACAGACTTCAGTTTTAGGAGCTAGACTTCTCCTGCAGACCTAAAGTTACAATATGCAGGTCCTTGCTCATGAGAAGCCAGCAAAGAACTTCCTTATGAATGACCTGTTGGGACAGTCCTGCGCAGGGGCCTGAAGCCTGTAGCTTCCCTTTTGCATAAGGACTTGGGGAGTGCGGTCCTGAAATTTTTATTTTTCTTTCCAGGTTGAGAAAGAGAAGACACTACCTTATGGAAGAAAGGATGGAAAGAAAGTGTTAGAAAAAAGGTGATTCTTCATTTTAATCAGATCTCAGAAAAGAATACACAAAGATTATTTTAACACATAGATCTTGTGTTGAAGCTGAGCCTTCAGGTTAAGGTGGCCAATTATGTCACACCAAACTGGGGGACTGAAAGTGTGCACAGTAGTCACTTGGGCAAGCTGGTGTACACATGACAACCTAAGTACATTTCCCTGTCTCATGGAAAATGCAGTTATGGCCTCTTCCTCTGTCTCATATTGTTGAGATACCAAGTTTACCTCAACTAAAATGATGACCACGTTTCTCAAACTTGAGCTAATGGCATGAATAATTGGGAAGTAAAGTAATTTGGAGAAGAGAAACCAGCAGGAGCCCAGTCAGGAGGCTGATGCAGGCATCACTGTGGGAGACAGGGGGCCAGACCAGGGTGGACCCAGTAGAAGTAGTAAGAAGTGGCCACATGTTGTGTATATTCTGAAATACTTGCTGTTAGGATGCTTGTAGAATGTGAGATGAAGATCATAGTCCAGGATTAGTGAAGTTTTTTGGTCTGTGCTAGTAAAAATTTGAACCTGTTGGTCTGGGCTAGAGGAAGATTTAGACATCACTAACTAATATTAAGAAGCTTTAGGCCAGGCACAGAGGCTCACGCCTGTAATCCTAGCACTCTGAGAGGCCGAGGCAGGAGGATCGCTCAAGCTCAGGAATTCGAGACCAGCCTGAGCAAGAGCAATACCCCGTCTCTACTAAAAATAGAAAGAAATTAATTGACCAACTAAAAATATATATAAAAAATTAACCGGGCTTGGTGGCGCATGCCTGTAGTCCCAGCTACTCGGGAGGCTGAGGCAGGAGGATCACTTGAGCCCAGGAGTTTGAGGTTGCTGTGAGCTAGGCCGACGCCACGGCACTCTAGCCTGGGCAACAGAGTGAAACTCTGTCTCAAAAAAAAAAAAAAGCTTTGTCAGGTTGTGTAAGAAACAAAGGACAGGAAGACTTACTATTTGTAAGATGTAATTAAGGTTAAATGAGGTCATAATGCTGGGACCAGTCCTCTTAGGAAGGGGAAGCGGCACAGACACGTGTGACAGAGAAAGGCCACGCAAAGAGGCAGCAAGAAGGGTCCATCTAAAGGCCAGAGAGAGGCCTAAGGAGAAACCAAACCTGCAGGCACCTCGTGTTGGACTTTCTGCTTCTCTGCTTCCAGAATCTTGAGAAGATAAATTTCTGTTGTTTGGGCCAGTCTATGGTATCGTTTCATGGAAGCCCTAGTAGAGAGAATACAACAGCCTAAGCCTGCATTTTCCAGACTTCATATACATCTAAATTAGCCAAGATGGTGTGATATTGGTATAAAGATAAGAAAAATGGCAAATGAAACCGACAAGAGAATCCAGAAATACACCTGCACATACATGGGCACCTGATTTTTGACAAAGGTGCAAAAGCAAGTAAGTGAGTGAAGACAGGCTTTTCCACACAGGCTACTGAAGAACTAGATAATTATTCCCAAATAAAACGAACTCGAATCCATACCACATACCACATAGAGAAATTAACTCAAAATGCACTGGATATAAATGTAGAACATAAAAAGATAAAACATCTAGAAGGTGGATATTTTTAATATCCTTAAACTAGACACAACCCAAATGTCCATTAACAGGTAAATGGATCAAATGTGTTATATTTGTACAATGTAACACAACTCAGCAATACAAAGAAATCAACTATTAAATCATGAAAATACAGAGATTAATGTCAAAATACTATTGATAAGTGAAAGAAACAAGTCCCTGGGACTGCAAGGTAGTGCAACCTCTGTGGAAAGCAATACGGAGATACCTGAAAGCGATACAAGTAGATCTACCGTTTGATCCAGCAATCCCACTACTGAGTATCTACCTAAAGCTAAAAAATATAGTCTATTAAAAGGACACCTACACTTCAATGTTTATAGCAGCACAATTCACAATTGATAATGAATTATTATTAGAAGAATCTGACAATTGAGATTGCTAATAAGTGATTAATTAACAGGTAGTATATATAGTGTGGATACACTGGACAAAGAGATAATTTACATCCTAGGTGGAATGGAGTGGAATCGTATTAGATTTCATTATGCTGCTCAGAATAAGCACCTGATTTGAAACTTACAAACTGTTTATTTGTGGAATCTTTCGTTTAATATTTTTGGACTGTGGTTAACTGTGGGTAATTGAAACTGCAGGAAGCAAACCTACAGATAAGGAGAGACTAGTGTATATTTCTTTTGCAGATGAAATAATTGATTTTTTAGAAAATTTGTATTACATTGAAAAATACTTACATCGATATGCCCTATTACCTCTTTTGGAATGTCTCATTATGTACAAAAATGAATTTTCTGTTTGTCCAACCATAAGAGTTTGTCTAATCCTTGAATTCTTTTCTCTCACAGATATATTTCCCTTCTTAGTGTGACAGGATGTGTTGGACTAACATTAGCATATAACTCTTTTTAACAGTTTCACAATTCTGGTGAGATCATTATTACTCTGAACAACTTTGTCAAAGATGTTGGATTTGTAAGAAAATTGATTAATTTACATTATATTAACTATGAAAAAATCTTTAATTTTCATATTGCTTTGAAAGAAAAAAATGAACTCTTAAAATAAATATGATAAAATAAGTCTTTAGATTTTTCTTTAAAACTATCATCCATACAAAGAACTGTATATGGAAATTCTGCCCAGGCCTGGGAGACAACACAGGAAGAAAATATGATGGTCTCAGAACACTAGCTATACTCTTATGGTAACATCTTGTGCTGCTCTGAAGAAGCACACATGGGATACTTGGCAATGGTCTGGAGACTAAGACTCCTGCCTTGTTCAAACTGAACCTTAGAGAGCCAGTATTGGCAGACTGTCACTTTGCAGACAGATGCTATTGCACAATCATTTCCGTCTATAACCCTCAGGTTTCTGTTGATTTGATAGAAAAATGGAATCCTGGGGACTGCATTTAACATCTGTTCTCAACCAGTTAGAAATGCCTCCAGAAAAGGCTTAGCTTCTTCCAAGTCACCTGATCCTAACCCGAAATAGGCGGCCTCAAGATGTAGAAAACAATTATAAAAAGGCATATGAAAAAGTTTCGTTGGCCTTTATGACTCTTTAGTTGGTTGCTTTGCTGAAGTCAGTTGAAATTTTCTTATAAGCCCAGTTATGGTTTATCCTTTGGCTGTCATTCCAGTAATATCATACTGAAACTCTTTCTAAGCCTGGGAAGGAATTAATTGGTAGAGATTCTTTTAGATTAATTATTATGGAGTCAGTGATAAGACTAAAGTCAACTAAATTATATTAAATGGAACACACATGACGATTAATGTGTTAAGTGTGTATTTCACTCTTTAGATCAGTCATCTCTTGCCACTTCAAAACAACCATGGAGTCTTTGTGTCATCCAACAATTACATATATATATATATTTACTTATGAATTTGCAGGTTGGCTGGGATGACTGCTTCACACTCGATATAAAGATCAATCAGCTGGCTCTCATGTATCTCTCATCCTTCTTTACTGCAACCAGTAAAATAGTTTCAGCATGTTTTTCTCATGACGATGGCATAAGCACGTTAAGCCCTTACTTGCATTACATCTGTAAATATCCAATGGCCAAAATAGTTGCATTTTGAGTCCAAAGTCTAAGATTGTAGAATACTTCTTTACTTTTGGGGGAAGGAAACACATTATATACCAAAGGGTTTAGATATAGGGATAAGTCAAGAACCGGGGCCAATAATTCAATCTTTCTCAAGGCCCTAGGTCATGAACATTTTTGTCAGTCAGTAATCTGAGAGAGCAAAGTTTTTTCTCCTTTGTACAATGGCAAAGGTTTTTTATATGCCTCCAATTTTCATACTTGCACAGAGGTGAAGTTATTCTGTTAGGGAATATTTATCTTTTGTGGTTCAGAAGAAGCTCATGTGCCTCTCAGGGTTGATGACCTTTAGGCTTGTGGGGAACCATTCTGAACCCTAGAGTCGGCATACAGATTATTTTAAGTTGAACACATTTGGGATTCAACGGATGCAGAAAGAAGCCCTCGTGGAGCTTTCCTTATCTGACTAAAAGCAGAAATTTTGGGGAATAAGGCTTCCATAAATTCTCTTCTCAGGTTGGCTTTTACTCTCAGGAATGAGGCTAAAATAAACCAACCACAAATACTCTCTCCACTCCAGAGATTCATGGCCACGAAGGCAGAAAAAAATGATCACACTTGCATGAACAAGCATTATTGTAAACTTTGTTACCTTCATGTGTTCTTCTAGAAATTCATTTGTTCTTTTCACAGAGGCCTTTTCTTCCTTATCCCTTTCCCTACTAGGTAGGGTATAAACCTTTAAATTTAGCCACTTGTCAAGCTACTTTTTTTTATAAGCTCCCATATGCATACAAATACACTTTTTTCTCCTGTTAGTCTGTCTTTTGTCAGTTTAATTCACATGCCCTCGAGTACATATGTAGGTAGAGAGAAAGTTTTCTTCCCCAAAATGTTCTTAAGGTTGGTCTTAATAATTTCTTTGGTAGGTGTGGCTATGCACAAATCTACCTGTGCAATGAACTATTATATAATATTATACTTCCAGAAATCAGCCTTAAATTTCAAACACAATAATTGAAAGGAAAGAGGAAGAAATGACAACAGTTGCTAGTTTAGAGCGGTGGGATTTTGTGTAAAATCATATTGGGAGAAGTTGAAGAAATATTTAAGCTCTGGAGGAGAAAACTAGAGGAAAATTGTTAGATGAGGTCTACTTTACAAAGGAAACCTACTCATAAAACCTTAAAGTAAGTAATTATGGAAACATTCTTTATTGAGAATCTTCATAAATGTGCATACCTTGAAATCTATAATTTTTGCTTAGATAATTTTTACCATTTTGAATTTTGTACCAACTTTTCAACAGAGAAACAAAAGGAATTAATTTTGGAAAATTTCTGTGAACATAATGCCAGTAAGACAGACATGGAATTATTTGAGAAGAGAGACACTGGCAAGCAGATTCATAGAATTTTGGTAAGATGAAATACTTTAAAGATCAGTCTAAGGAGGGTGATTCAAAACATTATGTAGTACATTCTTTCCTCAAAATCTTGAAATCTCTCATTGTTTCTTCCTTTGGAAACTAATGGATGGCTTTCTGTCCTGTTAGTAAGATCAGGAGTGAATCAGAATGGAAATTAGAAAACTCTAAAGAAAAAAATTCTGTTGTCTATGAGGGATAGAAAATAGAATATGTTGCTAAAGGATTCTAGAACTAGATTAAAAGAGACTTTGAAATACCAAGTACCAAACCTACTATGATCAGAATTTTTATATGCCCTACTTAGATGAAAATCACCTTTCTTTAAAATAACAATTGAGAAGGAAATTTACCATCATTGTTGTTCATTTTGGTAAAGAGGCAGTGAAGGATGAGAGGACACAAGATATAGAAGCAACAACCTAGAATAAGTGCAAGCATGCCTTGGGCAAAACATTAAACATGATGTTTCATTTCAAAGTTCTTTGTCCTCTTCAGAGTTAAGGCAGAGTCTTTAGTAACTAATTCTTGGTTCTGAGTAACCTTTCATACCTCAGAGTGACTTCTTGCACATTCTGCTTTGAGGAAGAAGTCCATAATTACTGTCTGATGCCATGTGATGATTCGACAAGAATCCAATTATTTCCTTTTATGTTTTATGTTGGGATAGGAACACATAAACTGATGAGTTCTAGAGTTTTCCTAGGTAGAGAAAGGGAATTTCTTAACGGCAGTGTCTACTTCTTATTCAGATCTCTCTCTATATATTCCAGTGCAATGTTCAGCACATGGTAAATGTCTAATAACTTTATATTCAATAAGTGAATGAATAATCTGTTCTGGGAGTACCTCAGTTCCCCATATCAGTATGCAGTGTGACCAATAAGAGTGATTCTAATTTGCATTTCCTTAGGAGATATTAGAACCACCTATAATAATTAATCCATTAGTTTGAGGTATGATTCCAGTATTTTATAACTTTGGCCATCAGGGTTTGACAAATTTGAGCTTATTTTTACCAGATATGATTTTTAGGACAGAATAAAACACCTTATGAAATAAAGGTAATGCATAGGACATATGAGAACACTCCAGTTTTAAAACATAAGACATCCAAAGGCGATGGTGATATTTTTCACTGGATTCTTGTATTTTCACTTTTAAAAGGTTAATTTCTAAGTTGTTTGCTCCAAGGGTGTGTCTCTGACCTCAATTCTTACACTCCAAGGATGGCTCACAAGTTAGAAATGGTTTTTGAATAGATGTCTGAATCTACCTAAGACTTGTTGGCCTGAATTTATAACTCTTAAGGGGTAAGACTTTGGAATAGTTTTGGAAACATCACAGACCATAAAATAGATCCTCATTTTTTGTGCCATATATTAATACAAATCAAGTCGTTTCTATACTTTATTTTTCTTTCCTCTGGAAAATTTTTCCAGAGACTCAGGATCTTTTGTCTACTTTTGTTATTAAGTTTGCTTTTTCTAGTTGGAGGGTTAGAGTTGATATTCACTAAATCCTTCTCTTTTGAAAATGATAACTCTGCTCACAAAAGTACCTGTTGTTCCTTACCTAGAGACTCTTTATCCTTTCTTGAGAATAAACTTCTAAAATCTGGCCTGTATCCATCTATATACCATTAAGGACAAATTCTGGATATTGACTCCTTAAACTGACTTTCTATCAATTCCCCTTATTATTCTGCTTTCAGAGACTATTACCAGTTCTTAGACTTCAGGGAATTCAGTGCAGATCAAGTTGTAGTATGGCTTTTCTAGTCCTCTATTTAGTATCCTTAGGTTCAGTAAGGCATTTACCACTAATCTATCTACTTTCCACATTCTAATAATTTTTCTTCAGTTTCTCCTCTTCCATTCCTCCTCATTTTTGTGGATTTATGCCTGAAAAATTCCTTTAATGGAGTTTTGGAAGAGAGCAAAAGTAACAAATATATTCACTTTTCTATCCCCTAGATACATATTATATTTACATATTTTAAATGCACACTTTTTCAAACAGTACAATTAAAACAAAACCTTGAAATCCTACCTGCCTGCTTTTTCTTCAAACAATAGACTTCAAATCTGAATTGCTGCATGATTGCAAAAGAAATTCTCTCCTAAAGTACTTGTTATGCTTGAAATATTTATTGTGCCAATACAACTTATTACTCAAACTATGTGTCTTTAATTACAAGGACTATTAAGTGACCTCCCCAAATAATTAGTTGGGGAGGCACTATAAATAAAATGTCCTGCCAGGAGAATGCTGGCCCTTTTAAAGGGATTTTGCTGTGTCTCTTGGAGAAAAGGAATATTGTGTGTGATGTAGCCCATGTAGAATGGACTGTTCTGTAAAAGAGTAAGTGCTCCATCACAGCAAGTGTTCCAAGAGAGGCTGAGTAACCATCTATCAGGGATTCCAGTGCTTTTATATGAGGTTGGAATAAGTGAAGTCTAAAAATCCCTTCCAGTATTCATGATTCTGTAAGTCTATGAATTTTGGTGAGAATGCCCCTCAAAATTTTCATCCTTGAACATTGCCTCTGTTACAATATGATGGCTTTTTTCTATACTTAGAGGAACCAGTCTCAGACCCTGGGTTCCAAGTGAGCTGATTCTGTGATCATTTTATGAACCACTCTGCCCCTAGTGGCTAACATTTGTGATTGTTCATGGAGCATGTTCAAGACATTTTTAAATAAAGAAGAGAGGAAGAAGGGGAGAAAGGAAGAAAGAAAAAAAAATTTAGGATGTTAATGTCTTCCAGAAAAATAGCAGCAGCAAAAACAGTAGTGGTGAGTGTTTTATTATAACCTTTTTCTGAGGGTAGAGTCATTCCAAGAAAGAAAGCCTTGGAGTCCAGGATCAACTTTAGAGAGCATAGTCAGGGCTTTCCTTCTGGGTTCTCCTTTTCCCATCTAAAATGTTTCAATCCACATTTAGGTGAAATAGCAAACAACAATACTACTGTTGCCCTTGGTCTTTAGCATCTTCGCCTGGCCTTGTATTTTATAGATGAAGTAATCGAAGTTCAGAGAATTTAAATTACTTTGTCAGATAAACCAAGGCCCACAATTTGAGCACAGTAGATTATTTGTTCTCACACAGTGAAAATTTTCTACATTGTTTCTTTCTGAGAACAATTTTGTAGAGAAAAAGAATCCAAAAATTCTCAAAATTGTCTGAGGGCCATGTAGGGACACTGGCTTGTTGATGACGGTGGTATTGATGAGGATTTTGTACTCTTGTTGTGATGTGATTTCTTTCAAAGCACTAGCTGGCAGTTGGTATCCAATCACCTCTTCTCTCTAGCCTGGAACACTGAATGCCTTTATAAATCATGGCCTCTTTTTCTTGGAGAGTTTAGAGTTAGTACTCTCACGCAAAGAAACTGGTGACACCATTCTAATTCGGGGCTGAGATTTTGTGAGGAAGAGAAATCTTTTTCAATGTTAGAATAAATCAATACATGCCAAAACACATCTTAGATAACTTCTTTCTTTGTCTTATGCAGAATAAGGTCATGTGTGCACATGTCTTCACATAAGGTGAGCAGAGTAGGAAAAGGGTGATTTGGGATTTTCAAGATGGTTTTGATAATGATGCTTATCTAGGAAACTTTCTAGTTAATATGATAATAAACCTGGAAAGACTGTCATCCCACCATGTTTCCAGATATTTTGTGGGGTATGTTAATCAATAAAAGAACCCTAGATTTTTGAAAATTTAGGAGCCTCAAATAGCTTAATTTTGACAAAATTGTTATTTGTTGCAGATTTGTTCTGTGAGATTTTAAACAATTATATTTGGTTTTCCCCTAATTTTCCCAAAGACTTGCATGATGCAGTTATGGCAAAATGAGACTTTGGCTTGGATGAGCTAAACCAAGAAATCCTCATAATACGTTGTCCATATTTATCCTGTTGTCTTTGTATGAAATTATCCTTTATTTATCCAATGTTCATTGAGGGGGATTTATTGCTGTTAAATTATCCATGATTCATAGGAAATGTTAAATAAAATAGCACTTACTGGCTTTTTGTAGAGTATACAATTTGGCCAATTTAGGCAAATGTTCTTTTGAGCCTGCTTTTTTTCTTCTTCTTTCCCTGTCTTTACCAAGAACTTCATCTTCTATCCCATTTTCCAAACTTGCAATTGGACTCTTCTCTTATCTACATCTGGTTGCTTTCTCAATCTTATTATTATTTTTTTCTAAATAAATCTGCCATACTAGTGCCCTCCCTTTTAGCCCTTTGTTTTTGTTCTTGTCTAAATCCTCATCCCCTCAAGCCTGGGCTATTTAATAGTACCCTAACCACAGCCCGTATTCAGGATTTCCCACTCCATCCATCTCCCTGGATGTCTCATACCAGTGTGGTATCTGTGAGGTAGTACTGAAGATGTGGTAGCTAAGAGATGACCCCAAACAAGGGAAGTTCACTTTTAACCTCTAGTAATAAAAGATAAAAGACCAAAATATTAAAAACATATCATAACTATAATAATTTGTTAATGGATACATAATATAAAAAGCCATTAATTGTGACATCAATAATATAAAGTATGGACTTTACAAAAGTTGAACTCATAGACACTGAGGAGAATGATGGTTCTCCAAGGCTGTGGGGTGCAGGAAATGGGCAGATGCTGGTTAAAGGGTACAAAGTTTCAGTTATTCAGAGTAAATAAGTTCTAGAGATCTAATGTTCAGCATGGTAACTATAGTTAATAATATTGTATTGTATACTTGAAACTTGCTAAAACAATAGATCTTAAAGGTTCTTAGGAAAAATAATTGTGTTCTCCAAAAAAATAATGGTAATGTGTGAGGTAATGAATATGTTAATTAGTTTGATTGTAGTAATCATTTAAAATATATATGTATATCAAAATATCATGTTGTATATCTTAAATATATCCAATTTCTATTTGTTAATTATACTTCAATAAAGCTGAAAAATAAAATTAAATAAATACACTCAAAAGATTCAATCTGGGCTGTAGTGGCCCATGCCTATAATCCTAGCATCCTGGGAGGCCGAGGCAGGAGGATCACTTGAGCTTAGGAGTTTGAGACCAGCCTGAACAAGAGCAAAACCCCATCCCTACAAAAAAAAAAAAATCAGCCTGGCATGGTGGTGTGTGCCTGAAGTCCCAGCTACTCAGGAGGCTGAGGCAGGAGGATAGCTTGAGCCCAGGAGTTGGAGGTTGCAGTGAGCATTGAGGATACCACTGTTTTCTAGCCTAGGTGACAGTGAGACTCTGTCTCAAAAAAGAAAAAAAAAGATTCAATTTGGTCAATGGAGCTGGAAAATTGGGTTCCAGGTAGCGCATTATATTTAATGTCAGGTGGTATACCTGACATCAAAGTTAAAATTTTCAGCAATCATCCATTTACAGATTGCCTTTCATTGCTGAATTAGGGGAGCAGAGAGCAGAATCTAGATTCAAGAAAGAGCTACAGAGTGTCTGAGAAGCAGTCCAATGAGTTTTGATCTATCATTGGCCTCTTTTCCTTAGGGAAAAAAAGATGGACATCTGAAACAGAAGCTGGAAATAAAGCCCTGCCATACGAACAACACTAACGTGGCAGAGGGTAGGAGTGGGCTGTTTCTGGGCAGTTAAGGAGGTTATTAGGACTCACAGCAAGTACGCTAAGTCTGTGCAGCAAGACTAGTGCATGACCCCAAAAGATAGTGGGAGAAAAATACCCATTATTATCTTGCTTTACTCAGAATTAGCTCAAAACCTAAGGAGAAATAAACCTGCAAGTGGAGGATATCAATGATTCTGGCTCCAAGTTTTGGGAAAACAGTACTTGAACTTCCCTTGTTTGGGGTCACTGATAGCATTTCTAGTAGAGTGAATTCAGTTTGGTGCAGAGTGAAGCTTCATCCTGTTAAATCTTAAGTAAAATACATATTGTGGCAGGTGTAATCTAAGATTCTTAACAATACTCACTCTTGTATGAGCCCTTTCTCTTTGAATGTGGGTGGGGCCTGTGAATATGGTAAGAAAAGACATCACTGCTGTGATTATGTTATATTATCGGGAAAAGGGCCCATATGTTACATGGGCCCAATCTAGTCACATGCCCTGTAAAAGCAGACAGAGTTTTCTCTGGCTAGTAGCAAAAGGGAGTTAGTGAGATTAGAAGCATGAAAAAAATCTGAGGTGCTATTGCTGGCTTAAAGATGGGGAAGAGGCCACGTGAAGAGAAATACAGGCTATTTCTCAAAGATGAGAGCAGCAGCTGGTTGACAGCCAGAGAGAAAATTGGGACCTCGGCCCTACAATCAAAAGGAACTGAATTCTGACAACAAGCTGAATGCGCTTGAAAGTAGATTCTTCCCCAGACCTTCCAGATAAAAGCCATGATGAATACATTGATTTCTGATTTCAGCCTTGTGAAGCCTCAAGTAGAGTAACTAGCCAAGACTACTCTGATTTCTGACCTAGGTAACTGTGAGCTAATGTTTGGGTGCTTTAAGGTAAGTGTGTGATAATTTGTGATGCAAAACGAGATAACTAATACACATAGTGACCACACGTGGCATCTCTTACACTCCTGTACTCCCAGACCTAACTTGACTTCAAGAAAGTCGCATAAAGGTTTCCAATTATTTGACCCTAACCTAAATGTGCTTCAAATATCCTCTCCTGATTTTCTTCACACCAATATGATGTTCCCATTGCTTTTAATAGGGCTCTCTTTGGGTGTGAGTAGATTATGAAAATTAAAGGAATGTTATGAGCGTGAATTATTGCAGAAAAGAAGATTAAATTGTCATAGAAATAGCGCAACTTTTCCATTCTCACAAAATATTGTGGGGAGAAGAATTGCGCTTTGTTGTTCTACTCCTTTTGATATCTTTTTATTTTCTACTGTCATCTCCCTGCACCAAACCAGTTACTGGGCCTGTATCCCATTGCCCTTAAGGGGTGACTTTAGAGGTATTTTCATGTTAGCAGATGTATCCTAAAGAATGAACAATGTTAGGACTTAAGTAAATTAATTTCTAAGGATGAAATCTCAAGCTGATAAAAGAAAGGTTTAGGACAAAGAGAATCATCCAGGCTTCCTAGCATAGTGTGTAGCCAATCCATGCCTCCTAAAAAACTTTTGCTCCTATTTGCATCACATTGAACCTACAGGTCTGCCTGCCTGACAAGGAATCACGTATCTGTAGAAAGAATAGCTAAATCTCCTTGAGCCAGAAGTCATATTAAGTGAAATAAAATTCTTTGGGCCACAAAACAATGGCAACAATTTAAAAGTACAATGTAGGACAACTTTGGCCCATTTCAACACGGAGTCAGATTAGTTTAGGATCAGGAGACTGTTGTAGTGGGTACTTTAAGCCACGTGAGTTTTAGAGAGTATGGATCCCTGCTCAAGCCCAGCAACTTGGCAGGTTTCCTTCCATTTGCTGACTATGCATCACACAAAGTGGAAAAAGCAGAGAAAATTAGCATAGGAAGCACAGCCACCTGCTTGCAGGGTTGTGTGGGGAATCAGAAGCCCAGTAGTAGTTTTACTTCAAAAAGAGATTGGCAGAGTACGTAAGCTGACCGTTGCCTCATGCTTTGATGACCACTAATTAAAGCTTTTCTTCTCCAGCCTCAGGAAAGAGTACTCAGCATTTTGTTGCCAAGTTTTCTGAGACCTCTGGTCATTAAGCTTTCACTAACAATATGTTCTAGCCCTGAAAGTTTACCACCACTGCAAATGGATTCTGACATTAATGGTCAACATGCCTGGGTGAAGAATGGGCCATGTCCATTCTTATTGGAAAGATATGGGAAATTTTCCCTGAAAATAGTATGTCATTTAAACTTATTTCTCTTAGAATGGTCATTTTTCTAAATGTTGATAAATCGTCTAGTAATGTCTCTCAATCTGCATAATTAAAGAGATTAAAAGGGACAGCACTTTTCTTGTTGAGTTAATGATGGGTTTTTATGTTTTCACTTTTCAAAAAATATAATAACCACCAATTTTTGCAGAAGGAATATCAAAAACAATTGTATGATTAAGACAAGGAGAAAATGCAGAGTATAGGCAGAAAAATTTTAGTATAATACTATGATTATTATGGTTTGTATTTTTCTTATCTTAGATTCTTGATTTGTCATTCAAGATCCCTATACATCTAGTCCTAGTTTACCTTTTTGGTGTCATCTCCTTCTATTTCATAATACGTATTTCTTACTTTAGTTAAACTAATGTATTGAGTTTCTCTGAACTGTTTCTGTTTTCTTCTCCCTGTCTATCCAGGTGCTGTGCCCCGTTTACATTTGTAATACCCTCCACACTTCTGACCAGGACTAGGAAATGCTCCCCATTTATAAGTGCTCAGCAACAATATCCTTTCACGGACTCCTCCATCAGAAACAACCTCTTCCTCCTTTGAATTCCTTTGTTCTACTACATGTATTGAAGTTAGCTCATTTTGTTTTTTTTTACTTGTATGTAAGCCTCTTTCTTAGCTAAGAATTGAAGTGACAAGAGTGAGACACTTGAGAGTGTGTAGGTTTGAAAAGAAGAAAGCTGAAAATGGATTTTTATAACACATCAATAAAAACATTTATAATTAGAACACATCCCTCCCTTTCACTCTACATTTTTTTCTCTGATTACTGTGTTCACCTTTCTGCTCTGTATCTCAATGAACCACTTGGGCTAACTGTTATTGTATTAATCTTGTTTGTGTTCCTAAAGCAAAGTCTTTCTATAAGTGCAACCCAAACTGGTGATTTGATAGGATGGTCCCACTACTGGAAAATTAAGTCTTGTTTTCCAAATGTGTGTTCCTTTAGGATACAAAGGCATGTTACATGCATGAACTCATCTCGCCCACCCACACCACTGTCCATTTTATTAATTAAATAAAAGAATACACACCGTCAGGTCTTATACAGAAAGCTTTATATTATATTTTTATTTTTTAATTACCTTTCTTCTTTTCCTCCAAGTTTTTTTTTTATAAACTGATTAAGGAATCTTTTGTAATTTCAAATGAATTTTAGAATTTTTTTTTATTTCTGTGAATAATGTCATTGGAATTTTGATAGCACTTGTATTGAATCTGGAGGTCACTTTGGGTAGCATGGAAATTTTAATAATATTATTTCTTCCAATTTATGAACAAAGGATATCTTTCTATTTATTTGTCATGTCTTCTGCAATTTCTTTCTTCCATATTTTAACATTTTCGGTATATAGATAGTTCACCTCTCTGGTTAAATTTATGCCTAAATATTTTCTTCCTTTTGATGCTATTAAAGAGCACCAAAATGTACACAAATTTAGAATAAATTCACTATCATCCATCTAATCTTCTACATCATTATTATCATTCCAATCCTGCCACGAAGGCATCGCAACTGTCTCAAAATTGTATGATTCTAAGTGAGTTGACACAGAGAAAGAGCTGGTGCTGAGCTATTGCTACCTATCAGCTCTTTTCTCAGAGAAGTAAATCTCATTGGTTGCTGGTTCTGTGTACATGATTTGAAAGCTCTGCAGCAGGGGGAAGCCTGAATTAAAAACAGAGCTCCTCACATCATTCATCACCATACTCTTCAGATTCCTTGTTGGAGGAAACCATGGAGATCTTAACAGTGGAAACCTATGAATAAAGTCACAGATCAGAGGGTAGAAACATTTATAGTTATGAATACTTTTAAGTAATCCCTAAAACAGCCTTTACATCATACATGTTGCTTAATTTGAACATCCTGTTTTCAATCCTATAAGGTGTCCGTGGGGTAAACGTGATGTGAATATTGTCAGTGCAAGTAGGCAAAGTTCTACTGAAGAGCAACTTGGAATGGTATAAGTAGTCATTCCAGGCAGAATGCAGAAATTACAAACTAATTTTTAAACTAAAAATTTAATATAGCAGAAACATAGGCCATCAACAAATACACTTACCATGTAAGTTACCATTTTTTTTTTTGCTCCTTTTAGCTCCTTAATGGAATGATGACTCAATGAAAATAGAATAATAATATGGTGGTATAAAACAGACTATCATTTTAGGAGCTGAAATCTCTCAGTTTTCTCAGTATATAACTTATTTATTTGTTAATTCATTCCTTTATTAAATAAACATATATTGAGTGTTTATTAGTATGGTAGCCATTCTGAGTTTTGTCTTGTTATAGATATATGATACTGGATAAGCCATGTGAATTCTAAGAGTTAATCTCCTCTTATTTATACTGTAATGGGAGGAAAATGACAGATTTTTCATAACAGAAAGAAATGCCTAAAAGATAGTATGCATGTATATGCATATTTGTGCACCAATAAATTTAGATGATGTTTAGGATGGCAATTTATAAAATGCTAGATAGCATAATATGCACTATCAGTGTAACTATTTTAAAAGAATTGAAAACACCTTGTCAATTTAGGGGAGGAAAGAGAGGAGGGAATTCTGGATGCCACATTTCCTTCAGAGTATTTCCCTAAGGAGACATTTATTAGGACAGCACTCAATAATATGTCTGTGTATTCTTTGGGTTAATTTTGCCCTTGAAGTCAGTGCAATGGTGTTCTTTTGAACCAGATTCTAACTGCTTTGACCATGGGTTCCCACAGCTGTTCCCTTCCACGTCCTTCAACGATAGGCTTTTCAACATGACAGTGGTGTAGTTCACAGTGGGAACACTTTGACTAAATACTGAGACCTGGATTATAGTTACTGTTGCTGAATGGATCCCTTATATTTGCAGATCCATTTTTATTTAATTTTGCCTGAACAATTTCCTTCTTAAATATGGGAAATTAGGTCAGGTATTTTTAGTCTGCCACTTATAGATGAGGGAACTGAGCCCGAGAGTGTTATAACCATTAAATGGTCATTTCAGGAAAGGGGCACAGCACTAACATTTTTCAATGTTTATTCCACTATCTAGTGATTCTCAGTGAGGTGCCACATCTTGTTCTGGGAGTGCGTAAGAATATCAGTGTGTGGAGGTACATGAACAGTTTGGAAGTATGAAAACATTTGAACTAGAATGTAATTCATTTGTTTTTAGCCATATTTAATTTATTTGGGAATTGCAGTAAAGAGATAGTGAAGTTTTTGTGTTTATCGAAGGAGTAAAGATTAAGTCATTAGTATACACTTTAGTAATTTTTGTCATGTAAATTTTATGTCTGTATTACTTTTTAACTGATATTTTTATTTAAATGCAATTATCTACTTTTGGTAAAATAAATTTTAAAAGAAACTATATCATTGTTGTAAATGGAAAGCTGAGACAGCATGCCACAAAAATAAGGTAGCCATAAATAAAGAGATAACAACTGAAATGGAACATAGATGTATCCAAAGCCCTCATACAATTGTCACTTGTTCACTTATACCTAGAGTGAACCACACTTTGGGAAACTCTGGGTTTAAAAAAGATGAGAAATATTGTACTCTTATACACTGCCTCTTCTAGTAATATTCAGTATTTCCATACCTCATTAAAACTGCAATAAAATTATAAAGCCCACAATTTTTTGTGCTCTCTAATTTGTGAAATTGCTTGTTTCTACCTCTTGTATAGTCTGTTGTCCACCAATTATTCTCTAAAATGCAGTCTCTTTTTATTTTCAGTATTAGATCCCTCCCCATGCCACCATATTTTAACTGGCTAACCATAAACCACATTTCCTCACTTTCATTGTAAGTAAATACGATCATGTAATTGAGTTATGGCCAGTGAGATGTGAGCACAAGTGAGATATCTATCTATCTATCTATCAAATTTCACGTCTTCAGTTCAAAAAGAAATTACTTGTGTTCTGCTTTTCCTTCTTCTTTCCCATAGGCTGGAATATGGGCACAGCAGGGGTGAACTATCTTTGAATGTACAAAAACAAACCCCTAGAGAATCAGAAAACCAGAAGGAAGGGACTTGGGTTGTGGGATGAGTTTGTGAGGAAGATTGCTTACCCCTCTGAACTGGCTACCAGCATAAACTATGAAATAAAAATAAACTATTGGGTTCATTCAGACAACGGAATGTTATTCGGCACTGAAAAAGAGCTATCAAGCCATGAAAAAACATGGCAGAAGCTTAACTGCATGTCACTCAGTGAAAGAAGCCAATCTGAAAAGGCTGTATACTGTATGATTCTAACTACATGACATTCTTCTAAAGGTAAAATTATGGATACAGTAAAAAATCAGAGGTTGCAAAAAGTTGGGGAGTGGGTGGAAGGAAAGACGAATAGGAAGAGCACAGAAGATTTTTTAGAGAAGTGAAAAACTGTTATGATACTATAATGGCAGATACATGTCATTATACATTCGTCAAAACCATAGAATATACACCAGCAAAAGTAAACCCTAACATAAACGCTGGGTTTGGGGAGACAGTGATGTGTCAGTACAGGCTTGTAACAGATGTCCCACTTTGATGTGGAATGTTGATAGTGGGGAAGGTTGTGCATATGTAGGGGCAGGGGCATATGGTAACTCTGTACTTTCTGCTCAGTTTTGCTGTGAACCTAAAACTGCTCTAAAAACAAAGTTCTTTAAAAAACACTTGGCACATAGTATGTAGACATAGTATATTTTGTAAAAAACTTAATTGGGAGGATTTAAAATATTCAAAACATGAGAGGATATAAATTCCTGGAAGCCACGGTTTTGTTACATTTGAATCAATGTATCTCCGTGGGTTGGAAAGTTGTATCGTCAAATTCACAGACCTAGAACTTCATCCACCCCACAGAGACTGCTGGAGGTAATCATCAGGGAGCTGGCCAAAATGCAATTGGAATAACAACAGGGGAAACCAAAATATGGTTTTGTAGGAGTTGATGCACATTACAGCATGTATCACTACTGTAGAATGAAGATTCAGGAATGAACACCCTCTGGAAATCAAAAATTCTATATAGAAAACATATACATTTCTGGAAGACCAATCACCTTTAAAGTTATGTTGAATGTAAAGGCATTAGTATTCATTTAGCCAGTGTATACTCTTTGCTAATCTCCAGTGACAATTCTCTAATGTTCTCTCTCACTTTTTCATGTAAAACATGAGGCATAGTTCCTGTTTGACACAAATTGGAGAGCCTCTGAAATTATCGTCTTTTTTGTTTGTTTTTGTATTTTGTGTGTGTGTGAGAGGAGTCGGGAGGAGACAGGGTCTCACTCTGTTGCTTGGCTAAAGTGCAATGGCATGATCACTGCAACCTCAATCTCTAGTGTTTGATAGTACAGTAAAGAGAATTAACAATAATTTAATATAGTTATCAGTAATTTAATGTGTATTTCAAAATAGCTAGAAGAAAAGAATTAGAATGCTCCCAACACAAAGAAAAGATAAATGTTGAGGAAATGGATATCCTAATTACCCTGATTTTATCATTACACATTGTGTACCTGTATCAAAATATCATATGCACCCCAAAAATATGTACAACTATTATATATCAACTAAAAATATGCTTATGAGGAGTGGGTTGGACTTGGAGACATAAATTTGGGAATCATCAGTATACAGTTGATATATAAAGCATGAGACTCAATGATAACAACTTGGGAATGACTGAAGGTAGTGAACCCTAAAAACTGATAGGTGTTATGAACAAAACCAAGTTTACTTTTTGAGCAAAATATTGACCCTTTTCAAAGATACCCAAGAGGTGTTATGCCCCCATGTCCTTAAGAAACATGAATATTTGACATCCAAATTATGTATCTTTTCTCAAAGTTAGCAACTCAAAACATTTTATCTGATCTTAAGTTTCTATCAGAATCATGACCGAAGGGATTGTAATTAGAAGACAGACATAGAGACAGGCCCCCTCCTTATAGCTATAGGGAAAATAAACAGTAAGATTGTGTCAAATTAGGTAAACATTAATTCTTTTCCTATTTTATTTAACACATGTTGAAAATGCTTGTCATAGGCATTTGGATATACAGATGAGTAAAGCATAGTGCCTGCCCTCAATAAGCACTGAGTTTAGTGGAAGGACGATTACAATACTGCACTTTGATAAAGACATGTGCTGTGATAAGATAAAGCAGTGGTGCTGTAGAATCTGTGGAAAAGACACCTAACTCAGCCTGGGGATAAAAAAGTTAAATTGGACAAACTTTCAGAAGGAGGCAGCACCCATAATAAATATAGCAGTGGCAATTAACTATGTGAAGGAGGTGGCTATAGCATTCAAGTCTAAGAATGCACATAGCAAAATCACAACATCTTAGCCTCCTAAAGAGATGTCTTTTTAAAATAAGGGCTCTATGTTAGGTTCTGATTTTTTAACTTATGTTTTTCAGGAAAATATTATAAAAAGTACTTCTATAAAACAGGTCAAATATATAGAGAATAAAACAGTGGTTCAGAATCAGGGTTAGGGGATTAGGGGAAGAAATGGGAACAGGGTGCAAAGTAGCAAATATGTAGGATAAACCAGTTGAAAGATCTAATGTACAGCATATGGACTATAGTTAAATATAATGCTTTTCTATAATGTATAATGTATAGTTAGTATAATGTATTATATTCAGGAATTTTGCTAAATGAATAGATTATAGCTTCTCTTGCCACAGGGGGAATAATGGGTAACTGTGTGAGATGATGGATATGTTAATTTTTTCCCGCTATAGTAACCATGTCATTATATATATGTGTGTGTGTGTCTTATAACATCACACAATAAAATTCTTTTTTTATAAAAAGAATGCTTCTGAATCTATTTCAAGATTGCTCTTTATATATTCTATTGTCTTTTAAATAAAAATGTGATAAATTTCTTTTCAGGAAAATTTAAGTCTCTCCTGATGAACTAATACCTTCTGTTATTCAGATCCTGAGTACATGTTGCGTTGGGTGCCAAGAAGGCCAGAGACAGTTTTAATGCACAGTCATTATAGCTATAAACTATGTGTCTTATCAGCTTATTTTTCCCTAGAGTCTATGGTATTTTCTTTTTCTACTGTTGAATAATCTTATTTTGTGTTTGCCTTTCATGATAAGCCAACACAAAACCTTTTTGAAGACGAGATAAACTGTATATAAATATACACATAAATACTACATATAGTCCAGATGGAAAGCAGGCACTATTCAATATTTTTGGAGCTGCAAAAATCACGTATATTTTAGATTGTACTGCATTGAAAGGTTAATATTTATGCAACTTGTGGAAACGTGAAAAACTCATTTGGCATAGTTTCTTCTATTTCATGTAATAGTTTTATTAGTTTGCTTATGTTAACCTCCTTTTCCTCTCTCATTTAATCACTAAATGAATTTCCTGCTGAAAGTACTTGGTATTTTTTTCCTCTGGCCACCACCTTCCTTGTTCCTTTCCACTCTTGCCCTGTACTCTTCTGTCTTCATGGCTGCTCTGGGAGCCATAACATCAGCACAACCTTACTCCCTGGATACATGTTTACTCCCTGGATACTCCCTGCATGGGTAAATCCCTTTCCCAAGATGGGCAAATAAAAACTTCTATCATATTTGTAAATGAGAGGTTCCAGTTTGGTCTGTTCTCTAGAACAGAGAAAATGAAAATCCAGGAATTGTTGGCAGCCATGTTCTGCTATGTGCTATTGATTATTTAATTTTGCAGTACTAATAAAACATATGTAAAACATTTCAAGACTGTCCATCTTAAGGGTATAAGAAGAAAACATTTATCCATCGGCTCCTGATCCTCATTGAATTAATATTTGCCTTGGGGTTAACTCCCCATCATTTCTAGTTTGCATATGTGGGCATTGAGCAGGTTTCCTTGATGTCTGGGGCATCAAAAGAGAAGTCCTGGGGTTGGAGTTAAAAAAAAAATGGCAGGGGTGGCCAGAAGCTAAGTGCTATTTGTTGTTCAACACTAAGCTGATAGTAACCTGTGCAGAGTAGGTTGTTATAGTTGTGGAATACTGAACAGGATAGACCAAGAGAATGTGAAGTGGTGATTGAGAGGTATCTAATATACTATCTAGTAGAGCTGTTGTAAGGACTAATATGAATTACACATATTAGTGTAATTATTAATTACACATGAATTAATATGTGTAAAGCAGTTAGAATGCAAGTGCCTGGCATTTGCATACATAATCATTTCTGTTATATGTCATGGTGCACCAAATCAGCATATAGAACTTTGATTTTGCTTGACTTCTCTCCTAGTCATAGATGCCAAGAAATGTTGTATATTGTCTTAGTTCAGGATGCTATAACAAAGTACCATAGACTGGATGGTTTATGAAAAACAAAAATTTATTTCTTACAGTTCTGAAGGCTGGAAGTCCAAGATCAGGGTGCCAGCATGATCAGGCTCTACTGAAGGGTCTCTTCTCTTTTCGGTTGCCGGCTGCCAGCTTCTCACTATACTTTCATATAGTAGAAAGAAGTTGAGTTAGCTCTCTGGGATACCTTTTATAAGGGCACTAATCTCATTCATGGGGGCTCCCTCCTCATGACCTAAATATCTCCCATCTCCTAACAGCATCATATTGGAGGTTAGGATTTCAACATGAATATCGAAGGGACACAAACATTCTGCCCATAACATGTATCTTTATTTTGACCAAGAAAATACTTAGAGTATACAGATCAAAACTATGGAGAAGTAATGGGAGCCTTTTCATCTGAGGGTTTTCTCCTCATGGTCTGAGCTTGAGTAGAACCTGTTAAATCACCACAACATTTTCTTGTAAACTAGTTATTTTTTAAGAACCACAGATTCTTAAATTAATTTGCCTTTAGCAACAATCTCACTGCCAGTTATGGTTGTTGGGTGAAAAGGTGTTTCCCAATAATGTTAGTTTTGAGGGTCACTTTGTAGATATTTATTTCAAGGTAGCACATATCTTCATTGTGTATCAGATCTTATCTAACACAATAAATATGTCACTATGTGAGGAATACAGTGCATTTTAACATGTAAGATAGGGAATTATTTTTAAGGAAGAAGAGAGGGAATCGTGTTATTGTAGTGATAACAAATATTATGAAGCACTTGTTATACTTTAGGCTCAGTGATGAGCAGCATGTGACAATTTGTCATGTAATCTTCACACAATTTATGAATAAATCTGGCTAGTATGGCTCCATCTGCGCTTCTTGGCCAACATACTTTGTGATTCATCAGTGCCTGTGCTACAATGGTTATTAGATATTTTGAATATTAGCCTTAGAAGTAGCTATATATTATAATTTCAATTTCATAGAGAAGAAGACTGAAGTCTTGTCAAATTAAGTAACTTGATATAGATTAGGCAACTCAGCTGTTAAGTGGCAGGATAAGGCCTTATGTTCCTATTTCTTATCTTGCAAACTTTCTACCTTGTCCTGCTGCCTCTGATCTCAATACATCATGCTACTGTGCAGGTGGTTGGAGCATAAAAAGCATTGCACTGTGGGTTAGCCGTGCATATGGGTGAGAATTAGGCTAATAAAAATTCACTGAAAGTGTTTTGCCCTGAAGAAAGCAAGGTGCCTGCCATTTTTTGGAGTTTATGTGTTGACAGTGTAAAAAACCGGTACAAAGAAGGTTGTCTTGCTTCTGACTTTATAGTCTCCATCTGGCCAGGAAAGGAGTAAATTGACCACATCTGCTACAAATCTGTGGCTGTGCTATTGGGCCCTGCAGCTTTGTCACTGACTCTCAGTCTTTCCCCCCAGATCTAGGATACTATATCCTGTATGGAAGCATACCAATTTTCACAACTTTTGGGTACTCTTCTCTAGTGTTCTTCAAACTCATATTCTCTTGGGTATCCTTTAGGGCAGGATTTGGAAAAATTTTTTCTTTAAAGCAATAGATAAGTATGTTGGCCTTCGTGGGCCAATAGGATAAATTCAGAATAATATGCACAATATATAATAAGAGAAAATAAGTTTTAACAAATTTTTTATTGATGAAATTCAAAATATAATAATAGTAATTGAACATAAATTATTTTGTAATATAAATCTACTAATGACAATAATAAAGTTATTTTGGATTGAGTAGAATTTCACATATTTAGGATTAAAAATTGGTATTCCCTATTATCAAATTGATTGCAAATATTTACAAGTAAAAGCCATTCTTAACTCAGAAACTGAATCAAACTAGTTGATAGGCCAGATTTGGCCCATAGACTGTAGTTTGCCAACTCTTGCTTTAGGGAAAGCTTACGTTTCAAATCTGAGGCAGGCAAAAATATACATATTTTATAAGCAGGAGGCTGTCATGAGTAGATTCCCATAAAGATTTTTACTGGGTTCTTGTGTGTGCAAAGGCAAGGAGGGAGGAATTTGTATTTTGAGGATCCAGTGATACCTGTCTCAGACTTTGATTTCCAAGTCTAGGTGCATGGAGTTAGGGGTCTCTGTGTGTGAAAAGTGGGGCATCAGATAGAGGTTATATAGGCATATTGTTGAGAGGTTTTGTGTTACACAGGGAGTGCAAGTATTTTTTCTTCAGTGCCCATTTCTGTGTCAAAGTGTGGCCTAGAGTGGTGAAAAGATATGCTTCCCACTTTTGCATCAGTTCTGGTTGTCTAGGAACACTGAAGATGCAGAAAATACAAGTATTGGGGGCACTGAGAGGCAGTGGCCTTGACACAAATGTCAAGTGTTTTTACAGAGGGCAACAGCAGCAGTGGCAAAATAAGGCTTAATCCACAACTAACTATGGCATAATGAACATGAATGAAGTCCTGAAAGTAATATTCTATTCTACAAAGTCAACTGGGAATATTTTTCAGGGCAAAGCTAGTGAGTACAGCTCAAAGGTTGGGGACTCCTTATCTCCATCCAGCCCATATCCATGGGACAGAGGCTCTATTCCAGGGAGGGCAGGCCAAGAATACTGGGACCTCAACTGCCCTTGCTCTGGCTCACACAGTGGGCACAGATTCCACACTGAAAGAGGCAAGCAGAGAGGACCTGAGGATACTGCATGACTTAGTTGACCAGATAGTTTGCCTAGGGGAAAAGGCAGCCCATGAGAAAAGACAGCTCTATAGCTCTATCCAAAGGAGCTGACATTATTTGAATAATAACGTGAAGAAGTTCAAGCCTAAGGGCTCTCTCTAAAAAGAATAGCTCCTCTTAAATAAGAGCAACAAGCTAACCCATAAGCCGTCAGTTCATTAGGGATGACCAGAGAAAGAGACAGCTAAGAAGAGCCTTCCTGGAGTCAGGGCAAACCTCAAAGACTGGCCTCAAAACACTACATTTAATTGGATCAGACTCCTAAACAATTTATGTTGCAGAGCATTGCCAAAAACAATGGAGCAATCAGCCTGTAATTCATAGAGTTCAGCTGGGGAGGTGTATCACTAAATGAAGCAGACAGCTTAACAAGGAGACAGGGAAAAATATGGTCAAAGAGAGCCCTGCTCAGCTGCTATCTCAAGATGACTGTACCCACGCTGAAGTTTGTACCTCCCAAGCAGTGATATCAAAGGCTGCATACTTTGGATCAAATAGAAGTTACTAAAGTAGGCTACCCATGTCACAAAACAAATAAGCAAGCAAACAACAACCAAAACAAGTCTAGAAGACAGGGAGAAAGGAAACAGTATCCAAAGGTGCTACATTAGCTAAAATATCCAGTTTTCAACAACAAAAAAATTATCAGATAAGCAAAGAAATAGAACACAGGACCCATAAACAGGAAAATAATCAGGCCAAAACAATTATCTGTGAGAGGGATCAGGTTTCGGATTTAATAGACAATGACTTCAAAGTAACCATCATCAATATGTTCAAAGAATTAACAGAAACCATTATTAAACAAGTAGAGAAAGATATGAAGACAATGTCTCAGCAAATGGAGAATATAAATAATGAAATATGTTATAAAAAATCCAAAAGTAAATTGTGGAGCTGAAAATTACAATAATTGCAATTAAAATTTGTTAGAGGTGCCTAGCAGAACAAAGTGTCAAGAAACCTGCAGACAGACTGGTAGAAAATATCCAAATGATGAACAGAAAGAAACTAGAACACCTGTGGGACAACTTTACATGGACCAAAATATGCATGATTGTAGTACCAGAAGGAAAGGAGAGAGAGAAAGGGGCAGACAAAATGTTTGAAGAATAATGACGGAAACTTTCCAAATTTGATGAAAGACATGAATCTACACATTCAAGAATATCAGTGAATTCTGAGTAAAAGATAAATTTACAGAAATCCAAACCCAGCGACATCATAGGAAAAATACTGAACACCAAAGAGAAGATCATAAAAGCCTTGCTGACACCTTGATTTTGAATATCTAGCCTCCAGAACTGTGAAAATAAATTTCTGTTGTTTTAATCGTCGAGATTGTGGTACTTTGTTATGGCAGCCCTAGGAAACAAATACAAAATGGATAGAATATAAAGCCAGATAAGTAACAGTTTGTTGACTTGGGGACACTCTCCCATGGCTCTTGCTTTAACATCTGGGTAAGGATGCTGAGACTGAGACCTTATCCTAATATTAATTCTTACTAGACTGTCTCCTTAATGCTTTGATATAGCAATAACAGACCTACAGCAAATTAGTTGGAGATGTTGGAACTGCCTTTGCAGTACTCTGTAGGATCAAAAGACTCAGATGGTTGGAAATATTTGAATAGATTTATTAAGTGAGAGCAACAGCCTGAAACCTGGCTGTGTTACCCGGGACGATCCAGAATACACACGCTCTCACAGTCAGGCTTAGCCATGGAGATGCTGCCTAGGAACCGGTGTCCTTCATGCAAATGGAGATGGTAGGCCTCTGGCAGAGAGAGCAGATGGCAGCACTTACTGTCACAAGAAAGATGATGACCTACACATTAAATAAATTGTGATGTTCATACGGACAAAATAAGAGGAAGGGTGAATGATTAACTTTTGTAACTGGAAAAATAAAAAGAAAATAAGCAGAAGACTTATTATGTTAGACACTAAAATGCAAAATTGTGATTTCTTACCTAGTTTCTCAACCTGAGCCAGTTCTCAAACTTAAAGCCCATGATTTCCAGGAAGCAACCTGAAATGTCACTGCAAGCATATAAAATAAATATTCCACTGACCTTTCCTCAAAAGTAATTCAATCATTTATCAGAGTAACTCTTCCCTAGGGGAAAGGCAATACCCAGAACTTCTGACGGCTGTTGAATACAAGGTTTCAGGTGATACTACCCCATGGGACCCAGAATACTATTGAAAACACCTATATTAAAATAATGTAAGGCTGAAGACAGGAGTAGCAATAAATTTCTGATTTCTGTGGAAATACAGATACAGCTAAAAGTTAACCAGCCATTGTTTCCTAACTTCCCTACTGCTGTAGCTGCTTACTGTGTGAGTGTCACATATCCTCGACAGATGCAAGATTTGTGACTTCCCCAATCACTTTTATAATGAACATCACTATTGTAAAACCTAAGACTGGTCTTTGAGACATCTTCCAGACTCTGTATTTGGGGGGACCCACTGACGTCAACTGGACCAGTGGCCATGCATGGGAACCAACCCAAGAACTCCTGCTACCACCTCTCTAGGAACTCCTGTTTACCAAGGAGACAATCCTTCTTTCCAATCCTATGACTCCATTCCCAGCACATCATCAGACTCAATTTACGAGTCCTTTGTTTGCCAAACCACCTTTAAAAATCTCAGTCTCAAAATTCTCCAAGAAATGGATTTGATAAATTTGTCTCACCTCTTCACCTGGCGCCTTGTGACACTAAACTCTTTCTCTGCTGCAACTCCTACTGTCTCAGTGTATTGGCCTTTATCTGGGCAGTGGGCAATAACACTGTTGGGCAGTAACACTGTCATGGTCTTCCTATTTGAGTGGCGGTATATGAAAGTCTAATGGAATTTGGGACCAGGTCCATTTTACAATAGGTTCAGTTTGTCCATGAGCTTATCTCTGTGGTTATTTCCTTAGTGCCTGAGTACATAATTGGGATGTACATACTTAGCAGCTTGCAGAACATAATATTGATTCTCTAGTCTCTGGAGTGAGAGACATCATGGTAGAAAGGCTAAGTCAAACATCCAAGACTGCCCCAAAGAAAATCTCAAACAGTTACATAAAAGAACATGTGTCAGGAAGTCCATTTTGGAATTTCATGTGGTGGCAGGGATTAGAGATGCTCGGTTGTCCCTTACTTGGACAGTGGATTGTTAGGGTGTGGTGGCTGCATGCAATACAACAGAAGCAACTGATAAATTGTACACATTGACATGGAGAGATCTTCAACATATAGTCCTTAGTGAAAAACCAAGGAATTGAATGAGTAATCGTACTAAAATGAGCTACATTAATTATATAGGTTAAAAACACATGCACACATCTTGTAGTAATACATCAAAAAACCAGAGAAGATATTAAACAGCGTACAACAGCTACCTATGTAAGAAAGGAAAATCAGAGTAAGAAAAGGAAATAAGGACGCACATACCTAAATAAACAAATGAATGAACAATCAAATAAAAAAATTGATTAATAAATAAGAGTGGAACTTACCTGAACCAATGATAACATATGGTGAACTGGGGAAAATGGTGAACTCAACCTTCTGCACCTGAGGTCCATTAAGAAAAAGAATGCTCTACAGAAAGCCCTTGCAACATAGCACAAGATTAGGCTCTCCATAAATGGAATAGAAAATTCGGAATGTGCCAGTTGGCTGACTAACAGGAATTGTCTGGGGGCTTGTCTCTCATTTCCAAGGAGAGATATTGCAAAGAACAATTGGCAATAGTTTTCTAATAGAAGTTCCCATATCCCTTTGGGGCCTTTTTTACATCTGGATACAGATGTCCTCCACAGATGTGGATTCTATGTACTAAGACACTCTTTGATTTCTTCAAACTCTGAGGGATAGTGTGCCCTTTTAGAGGCAATATCCTGTCTTTCCCTTTGACAACATTTCCAACAGTTCATTAATACTTGGGAGAGTAGGATGAGAGGAAAACTGGGGCCTGGAAATCAATTTCAGCCCTATTTCTCTTTGAATAAGCAGAGTTTCTCATATACAACCTTTCTGAGCCAGGAATGGGAGAGAGGAGGACGATGGATCCGGAGTGTATAGTACTCTTTTGTACTTCTTAGCAGCTGCTTATACAGTTGAACCCAGAAGGAAGAAGATGCTAGTAATATGAGCCAGAAAGAATAATTGTGACTCTGGATGCAGAGAAGTGTTGTCCTGAGGATACAGTGGTGAAGCAGAATGAAGTGTGAAGATCTAATACAACCTAAGCTGAAATCCCTGCAGCTCTGCATTTATGAGGACCTTTTCCTTATCCAGGTCAGGGAGAACATGTGGAAGTAGAAGCCAAATTCATATGATGAATATACTGAAGCCTCCAAAGGAACAAGTTAGACAATAAGAAAGTGAACAGAAATAGAGACATTCCCTTTCTGCAAGTTGTTTCACTGTCCACATTTGTTTTGGTAGGAAATACCAGCATCTAAATCTGAATACCATCAACTTCATCACACGCATTATCTTGGTCTCACTGCAAGATCATTAACTCATTTTATATTTAACTTGAAATTTATTAGTTTTTTTAATTGTCTAGGGCTACACTGTCCACTAGGATAGCCCTGTGCCACATGTAGCTTTTGAGTGCTTGCCTGCCCCCGGAAGAGAATTTTTAATGTTATTTTATTTTAATCAATTATTTTTAAATTAAAAAATGAATGTACTGTGAAATAGTTTTCTATGAAACATAACTATGTTTTTGTAATACTATGTTTCACATAAACCATTGGAAATTTAGTATTTGAATTGAGATGTGCTGTTAGGTGTAAAATATACATTAAATTTTAAACACTTAGTTCAATAAAATAACGTAAATTATCTCATTAATTACTTTTTATATTTGTTACACATTAAAATGACACTGTTTTGCATGAATTGAGGTAAATAAAATGTATTACTAAAATAATTTTACTTTTTTTAAATTTTATTAATGTGGCTCCTAGAAAACTTAAAATTATATATATGGCACTCATTGTATTTCTACTAGACCAGGGTTGGGGAATATTTTCATCTTGGAAGGCTGCATTAATTTAGCTATAATCAAGGCTACATTCAAGAAACTTCAATTAGACATACTTAAAAATGTACAATATTTTGTAAAAATCTGACTACAATGTACTTAATAATTTCAAAAAGTGAAAACTATTAATTTTAAGGTTAACAAAATTTTAATGACTTTTTTGTGTCTGCTTTTTGTTGGAAAGCATTTGAATATTTGGTTGCAGCATGGAGATCCACAGTTTTAGTTGATCCTCTAGATCTGCGGTCCCCCATCCCCAGCTGCAGACCGGTACCTGTCCATGGCCTCTTAGGAACTGGGCCACAGTGCAGGAGTGAGCTGCGGGTTAGTGAGCCAAGCTTCATCTGTACTTACAGCTTCTACCTAATGCTTGCATCACTGCCTGAGCTATGCCTCCTGTCAGATCAGCGGCGGCGTTAGTAGCAAGAAAACAAGCTGAGGGGTCCCACTGATTCTGCATTATGGTGAATTGTACAATTATTTCATTATATATTATGATGTAATAATAATAGAAATAAAGTGCATGATAAGTGTAATATACTTGCATGAATCCCTCACCCCCCGGTCTGTGAAAAAATTGTCTCCCATGAAACCGGTCTCTGGTGCCAAAATGGTTGGGGACTGCTGCTCTAGATAGGTATCAGTCATTTGTGACCTTAGGGTATCTTGATTTGGGTTAAGTAGGAGAACGTAGATTTGCAGCAATAAGCGGTTGAAAAGTAAGAAAGCATTTTTCAGGCATGTTGCTGAAGGCATGGTATTCTACTGCATTTTTCTGTTGGATCTTTCTTCAAAGAATGTGACTTTAAAATGTCAACTACTGAGAGCTCAATCAATTTCTTCTGTAGTTTTTTTAGGTGCTTTGATGATATCAACTAACTGAGGCTAAAATGCTAATTTGAGTGTGATGTCATGCCTCTCAAAGCCAGTGAACCTTTCCTTGTATTCTCCAGTTAATAGGTCTGTAACTGCTGTGTATTCTTCAAATGATTCACATATATCATCCTGCTCATCAATGACCTTTGCTAACTGGGGAAAATATTCCTCGAAATTTCCTTTTGAAGGAGAGTGGGGTATAAAACTTGGAATTATTGACATTTTGAGCCAGATAATTCTCTGTTGTTGGGGACTGTCCTACCTAGTGCAGGCTTTTAGCAGCACCTCAGCCTCCATCTACTAGCCTGCTACTATAACTCCCCACCTGAGTTGTGAAAAATCAAGATGTCTGTAGTCATTGTCAAATGTCTCTTAATTAAGAACCACTGTTCTAGAGGGAGAGAGAAATGTATAAATAGGGAAGGGATTTGATGTAATAGCAGCTATGATAGAAATATAAATAGGATAAAATTGGGACCTTTCCTTCCTGTGAGTGTAGTTGATCAAGAAAGACTTCATAAAGGTGTTATCCCAGAGATTCCTATCCCTGTGGTTTTCCCATTTACCTACCACTCTGACTTTGGGATAAATGTTAAAGGCAAAAATGCACATGCATGTTTTTAAAAAGTTATAAGAATTCCAGTGATGTAAAAATGTGTGTGTAATAGGTACCAACACTTAACTCACTTCATGAATTAATGTGGGATTTGAGGAAAACTACCTTTAAAGGTCAGGAGTCCCAATCTATTACCATATAAATGACTTTGGAAAAGTTTTCCTCTTAACAATTAATCAATATTTTTGAACATCTGGTTTTCTTAAGTGCTGTTAGAGATGCACAGATCGTCTTATAAGACTAGTCTTAGCCAAAAAAGTATTTCATAATTTAGTTGTAAAGATATTAATATATGAAAACTTTAATTACCATGTGGAATTTAAAACCTGTAATGAAATTGAGTTTCGCTATTCTCTTCTGCCTCCAATTTCCAGAGCTGAACTTTATATAGCATATCCACTCCACGTCGTCTCCTGGAGTTCAGGTTGCAAAATCTTTTTATTTGGCTGGATGAGGTAGGAAATGTTTTCTTCTGAACCTGTTCTGTGGCATCACACAACTCCAAGGGACAACATTCACATTGTTCTGGACAATTGACAGACAGCTATGGTCAGTTCTAATGAGTTCAGGAAAGTCCCGTGGCCCAGTGGATTTCCTTCTTCTGGATAATTTGCAGGCAACAGATAGTCCACACCCTGCTCCAATGAAGCCACCCTAATGGGTGACATAGGGTACTTTCTTGAATGAACAAAAACTTCCATGTGTCGCTTTGGTGCTGGCCACTGATGCTGGTTGGCAATCCCAAGAGACTGTCCCTGCTGATATTTCCTCATAGTCCACCATAGTCTTCCTTGAGTACAGATGTGGGTATTGGGAAATGGATTATTCAAGGTTTTTTTCATTCTATTTCTGATTTTATTTTGATAGCCTATATTTTATGGAATACTTTCTTCAGTCCTTTTTAAAGGGACTCAAAAGGCCTGTTTTGAAGTATAAAAACACAGATGTCTTTCTTATATTTTTCATTCTTGCTCTAAAATCCTCCTTTCAATTAAAGTAATGTTGATGTCTCTAAATGACTGTGGGAAAAATATTGGGAAGAAAGTGAAGGAAAAGAAAGCTCAAAGGTTAATATGGTAAGATTTTGGTTTTGCTACCTTAGAGTGCAGAGAGGGACCACAGAGAAAGTCTATTATGTGCTGCAAAGAGCAGAGCAGCCTTCTCAGTTGAGCAAGGAATTGAGTTAACTCATTTGATCAGATTTTGGATATGTAGGAGAAAGTCATGAAGAGAGAGCATTCTAGACATGAGGATCTGTGTGAGAAAAGGCCCAGAGGCAAGCTGTGTTTGGGAAGATGGATTAGACTACCCATTTCCAATATGAAAAAAGACTCTAGGAGAGTTCTTTCCAAAGAGGACTGTTAGGCTTCTGATATGAAGTCCAAAGAGGTGCACGTGAACCTCACATCTGACATTTACAAACTATGAAATCTTGGGTGAGTCATTCAATCTTCAGCTCAGCACCAGGGTCCTCAGAAGTAAGTTATCTCCTGTTTTACACATTGTATAGAACTGAATGAGCTCTGTCTGAGAAAGAGCTCTGCTAGAAATGCAAGACGTCACTTCGCTGTGTGATTGCCATATTGTTAAATGTGTCAGAGCTATAGCACTCTAAGATGTCTCTATCAGGGAAATGAAACAAAGAAATGCTTATTCTTTCTCAATGTAAATACAATGAAATTCATAGAGAAGTTTAATTGCAAGTATTATTTGCCCATTTTTTATTTTTGTCATTTTCATTTGGAAACCCATATGGTCATTTCAGAACTCAAAATATTATTTTTCATTTGGGAACCCAAATCCTAGGTCATGTCATCCAAAGTCAATTCAAAGACCATCATGACCTGGCCCTGCTCACAGTTCAGCTGTGTCTGCTATCACCTTGGCATGCATGCCTTGCAGTTTAGCATGGCATACTACTTTGGATTCCTAGAAAACAACGTACCAGTGTGTCTTTGTATCTGTTGCTCCTGTTGCTTCAAATGCAGTTCCATTCCTTACCCACTTGGACAGTCATTCTTGAAGAATCAGTTTAGGTAATATCTCCACTGGGAATCTTTCTCTTATGAGTCAGAGAGTTAAGCCCCTTTCTCCTATTTCAGTAGTATCCTATTCTTAATTTGCTAACAATAGTGTCAATAAGAGCTACTATTCATAAGATACCTATTATGCACTAAGCAATGAGTAAGGTAATTACACATATTTTCAATTATTCTACTGAGAATCTCCTGAGGTGTTGCTTATGATATTTTTAAATAATTATATTTATATTTTATTTATTTTAATTTTGAAATAGCTTTATTGGGATATAATTCACATACCGTATAATTCACCGATTTTTTTTCCTTTTAGTTGATATGTTATAATTGTACATATTTATGGGATACAGAGTGATATTTCAATACATGTACATGATGTGTAAAGATCAAATCCCAGTAACTAGCATATTCATCACTTCAAAAATTTATTATTTTTTTGCATAGTGAACATTAAAAATCCTCTCTTTTAGCTTTTTGAAAATGTGTAATAAATTATTGTTAATTATATTTTACCACTACAGTGCTATAGAACACTAGGTCTTATTCCACTGATTTAGCTTTAATTTTAAAATTGATGATGCTTTAAAATCAAGGTACTTTGATCTTATTCTTATTTCCCAGGCTTGCAAACTGGGACACAGAGGAATGTAGAGATGAACAAGGATAAATTCTTCCACTAGACAAATAACCCACTATTTCCAAAAAAAAAAAAAAAAAGGAGAGATATAATCGCTTAATACAAAACCAGTGTGAATTAATACTGGACAAAGCATACGCTTGGGAGTGTAATATTACTGGGTTCAAGGTCTTAAATTTGTCACTTAAAAAAAAATGTGACTTGGGCAAGTTACTTAAACTCTATGCCCATTCACATGTATTTATTTGAAGTAATTAATCTCATTGTTTTTGAAGATACTGGCTTATTTGTCTATTACCCCAACAAAATCATGAACTGGTCTGGGGAAGGAATTTAGCCTTGTTCTACCTCCACCGTTTCCTCTGTGCTAGCCCATAGACCCATGAGGGGCATGGGACAAATACCTGCTGAGCGAAAGAAGTGATTGGCTCTGTCGCTGCCCATGTTACATTGCCATGGTAAAAGCCAAAATGCAACAGAACATCTTCCTTAGCATTCACTTCCCTCAGGAGAGGTGAGTAGCCAATCAAGGCTGAGCAGCCAAAACATTGGTTGCTGAGTGTTTAAACATAGAGAAAAGAGATGATGGACAGAATTTTCTTAAGGACAAAACTACTTATCATTTTGTTTTGAGTGTTCCAGGAACAGAAAAGGCAAGAAATGGGAGAAGACAGAACTTTCTCATACTCTGCCCTCCTTCTCATGGGGCTAGCAGACTGTAGATCCTTTCTGGAACAGCACCATATGAAAAACAGCTGCAGTTTAAATGTGGAAAAGCTACGCTCAGTCTTGTTGGGGAGTATTTTTTATTAACTGCAGAGAGAAACACCCAACTTAACTACTATTATTAAAATCTGCAGCAGGAACAGAGTGGCCCCAAAGCTGTTCATGCAAAGGGGGGAAGTGTATTTCCATTTAATCGATAGTTCTCTGTTTATTTCTGATTTTTAGTTATCGTAATTCTTAGCTCTATTTGAACTTTATGATGAAACCTAATGAATCAGAGAAGCGGAGAGCAGGAAATAAAAAATAAAAATGCGTGAGTTTCAATGAACTAAGGTTGAATTATCAAATGTTTTTATTAAAGAATAACAAGGCATTAGGGAGGTAGCAGTTGTTTTGCATTACCCACTCACTAGTCGGAACAAACTCATATTGGAATAACGAAATTTTTTTTTTCTTTTGTGTTACACAAGGCTCATGAAGCTATTTGTAGCTTCTTTTCCAGCATAGACTTTTTTCATAATTCACTTTAAAGAGAATTAAAACACCAAAAGTCTGTGAGCAAATTTAAGGACTTCTTGTTTTGTCTTTAAATTAAAATGCAACTACTTTAAATAAATGGTTAATGTCTTCAGTTTAACGCACCCTTCTTGTTCACACACTTTAGCCCAAACTGCAAAGGCTAGAGGACACATGCCAACTAAAATTGATTCCTGAATAAATTAAGAATCACTGGCAAAAGTGCCTTGGAAGAATACAATAATTCTACATCTGTCATACATTTTTTCTTCTCTAAAATTACAAATGAGGATGTGCTTCTCTTACATCCCTGTCAGTAACATGAATCCAACAAATTCAGAAACAGGTGGATAGCTTGCCTTGTTGATAAGAGAACAGGACTGAGGCTGAAGACTCTTTGGGTATCATGATTTTAACTGTGCAGTGTATTTACACAAAATTTGTTCTCTAGCCCAGAGCTTCCCAAAGAGTATGCCAGTCATAGGTGTGCCAGAGATAATCATTCCTTCAGCCCTTGGAGAGGAAGGCAGGGCCTACGTTGGCTTAGTCAGTTGCTCCAGGCAGCAAATATACTTCTCCAGTGTATACCTGAGACAAGGATTTGTGTACAAGTGATTTAATAAAGAAGTATTCCCAGGACAAGCCTTTAAGAGAGTAGGGGAAGCTGGACAGAGAAGAGCATAAAGCTAAGAAGGTGGAAATTCCTAGTGAAGACCCAGCCTCAGCCTGAGGATATAGTCTGCAGGGAGCTCTGGAGCATAAACGAGGATGAGCAATAGACAAACAAATATAAGCATACCCCAGATTTCCTCCCACCTTAAAGTAAGAAAGCTGAGATTTTTCTATTCCCACAATAGTTAGGCTTCCCTCAAGGAAAAGGGACAATCATGCACTGCTGTTTCTTGGTACGTGAGGGCAATAGCCCAAGGGCAATCCTCTGAATAAAGTTGCAGGGTGTGAACCCTGAATGCAAAGCCTACAGAACCAGGTGGGATGGGAACATGATACCAGTAAGAGAGATCTGAGGTTTTCAGGGTAGAACAACTACAACATTTACTATACCCTCATATTGCAGTCTTGAGGTGTGGGGTTCTGGCAGTACTCCCCGATTTACCCCAGTGGCAACAAACAACATGGTGAGCATTTTGGGGTGCTCAGTGTTCTGTGTGGTATAGAGATTTGCTTTTAACCAGTGTCAGTGTTATCTGGGAGCTGGTTAGAAATGCAGAATCTCAGGCCCCTTGCTGAATTTACTTAATCAGGACCTGCATTTCAGTAAGATGCTTGGGTGACTTGAATGCACATTAAAGTTTGAGAGGCACTACTGCAGAACACGCTCAAGTGCTTTACCTACTGGACACGTTCTAGCAGCCAGCTGCAGAATGGCAACTGACCACCATGAATGAGAGGTCCTGGAGCTGCTGGAAAATTTCATATCCTAGATACCCAAGGACTATGGTGCATAGACCACAGTGTGGCTGCTCCAAGGGGAATGGGAAGAGGTCAGGGAGGAGTTCCTTGTGGGTGCGGCTTCAGTTGGCAGCCACAAATCTCTGCTTTTTCATATATTGGCTCCTTCTGTTTATGGCTGGTGTGTCCACTTAGTAGTCTCCAATCTTGCTTTCACGATCCATGCATGTTTTGCAAATTAAAGATTTGTCATTTTTTTTAAATGTGGATAAAAGTTTAGAGGTAAACTTCATTTGCAGTAGCACAAAAAATTTCAACATTGCATTTGTCATTAAAAGAAAACATGGAGCTGGAGCCCATTCTTCTAAGTGAAGTATCACAAGGAAAACAAACACCACAAGTATGCATCATTAAATTAGTACTAATTGGTCAACACTAATGTGCACATAAGGGAAGTAACATTCATAGGGTGTCAGGCAGGTGGGAGGTGGTAAATACACACCTAACGGATGAGATGCTCGCTGTCTGGGGGATGGGCATGCTTGTCGGGTGGTGCAAAGGCAATTTATGTAACCAAAGTGTTTGTACCCCTGTGATAGATACTCTGAAATATATAAAAAAAGAAAAAGGCTGGGCGCGGTGGCTCATGTCTGTAATCCTAGCACTCTGGGAGGCCAAGGAGTGAAGATTGCTTGAGCTCAGGAGCTCGAGAGCAGTCTGAGAGCAAGAGCAAGACCCCGTCTCTATCTTAGAAAAAAAAGTAAAAAGAAAAAACAAAACAACTATTAGAATCTTTAATTTACATCATGAATCAGCTCCTTCTTTACAGAGACTATACAGTTTCGCCAACAGCCTTCAGTGTTTGCCCTTGACAATGACTTAGACTAGCTGTATAATTTGGGGCAAGTCACTTTGACTTTTGAAGTCTCAATTTTCTCACTTGTCAAAAGAAGTAGTTTAAAAGGCCATGGAGGATTTTTTTTTGAGCATTAAATGAGAGAGTAAATGTAAAATCACTTTGTAAATGATAATGTGATACGTAAATGTTAGTTGTTACTTCTATTATCCTTATTATCTTATATTTGAATTAAGGAGGGGAGGAGGATCTAACTCTCAGGATCATTAATGCTGATTTAGGACTGTGGTAGATGTATCAGTCAGGACTCAAGTACAGAAGAAGAACTGCTGTGTTTTATTATAGGGGTTTGACCTTATGCAGTCTTGGGGGCTGAATAAGTAGTCTATGAATGTTTCTTGTGCCTACTTCAGGGATTGCAGCCTGAAGTATCAGGGATGACAGTCAGGGAGGGAAGATGGATATGGAATATACGGGAACTGAGAGAAACCTGAAAGCTGAACTGGAACCTATAAGGACAGATGAACCTAGATTGGTCTCTCACCAACAACCAGCCACCAAGCACAAGAGTTGGTACATTCCACTGACCAGCTGTGCAGGAACTAGTCCAGCTGAGACAGCTGTGGTTCTGGCTGCTGCCACAAGCCAACAAAGTAAGCCAGCAGACCTGCTGGTGAACCGCAGCAGTAATTGACCCAATATCCACCTTTCCAATGCAGACATAGAAGCTGCCCCATTTCAGCGTTTCAAATCTCACGCAAATTTTTCTATTACAAACCTTAACTCTGAAGCATACTGGAAAGGGAATTCTAGGAAATGTAGTCCCAGCTTAGTTGATCCAGTATACAAAGCTACGGTAAAGGTGGAAAAAATCGAATATCTACAAGGGTCAAGTCATTAAAATTAATAAATGAAGCAGGCTAGGTTTAAGACGGAGAGCACATGCCACATGTAAATGGGTCACAACACTTTTTTGGTGGTGGGAGGTAATTGGTATTATTCTTATTGCTTTGTGAAAATCCTATGTGTTTTGGGAAAAATTGACATCTTACAAATGCATACTTTTTTCTATCAGAGTTTTTGACTTTTTTTAAACTTTTTGCTAATATCTATATATAGGAATTTTGGGGCTTTGGGGGTCAACTTTAACAATATTTTCTTTTATGGCTTCTATTTTTGTATTGTACTTAGAATAACATATCTATTCCAAGATGAAAAAATAATCTAAATTATTTCTTCAAAGGATGAGAGAAGGTGATAATATAAGTATCAGCTGATATTAGGCTTATTGAGTTTACTATAGCTTATCAAGTCATCGAGCCCAAAGTCCCAATGTCTTCAGACCTTTTTGTTCCCAAGAAAAATGGAGACTACAGATTTTCACATGAAATATCACAATTGTTAAATGTTGGCAACTAATTCAAACTCACTTTAGAAACTAAAGAGGGCAGACAAGCTTTTGTGCTTACTTCTAGTGCACACTGCCTAGTCATTTCTATGTACAAGGTGTGAACTGATAACCAGACATTTATGGATAAAAAGCCTCGATTCCTGTCCTTTAAGGTCTCACAAATGAATGGGCAGATATTTAAAAATGTAGTTACCATGTAAGGAATGTACACAACACTGCAGGAGCACAGCAGAAAAATGGGTTTCCGTGGGGCTCAGGGAAGACATTACTTGAGCCAATATTTGAGGTTCATACTTAGGAGAAGCAGGAGGGAAAAAGAAGAAGAGAATTTCAAGCACTGAACACAACACAGATATTTTGAAGTGCTTTGTGTGTCCCATTAAATGCACACATGTTGCCAGATGAGCCTTTCTCCTTCCAGCACACTTGACCAGAGAGAATCTTATCAAGTCCTGGAAATGGCTGTGACATATTTTGTTATCAGGGAAGCACAGAAACTGGAAAACATGACCAAAAACATTTGTATGTCCCTGGGATGAGATTATACATCCTTGCCAATTTCTACCTCACTGATGTTGGGATTGGCCATGGAACTGGCTTGGGCCAATCTTCTTTTCCTTGCATGAGTGGAAGTGACTTGGGATTCTTCTTTGCAGGATATTGAAGAGCAGCCTTTTCTGTTCCTGACCACCTTATTTAAAGCAACTCCCCACTCTCCTTCCTGCTCTATGATAGCCCTGTTTGGCTATTATACAGCACACATCATTTGTATCATTTATAGATGTCTTTGTTTATCTGCCTATTGCCTGACTTTCCAAGGCTGTACGCTTCCCAAGAATAGATATTTGTCTTACCTTGTGCATCACTGTAATCCTAGCTCAAACCATAGTTTATGGCATAAAGTAGGTGCACAAATATTTTGAGAGAATAAATAATGGCCCATACTTATATAGCACTTAATATATGCAAGCACTGGTCTAAGAACCTCATGTAAGTTAACACATTTATTCTCAACACATCCTGTGAGGCAGAAACTATTATTATTCCCATTTTACAGATGGTAAATAGAAGGTAAAAGATGTTATGTAACATTCCCAAGATCATACAGCTAGTAAATGGCGGACTCAGAAATCAAAAAGTGAGATAGATGAGTCTGGAGTCTGTGTGTGTCCTTAACATATATGCTCTTTGTCCCACACAGTGGTTGTGAATGAACATTGAAAGGAATATGTGTTTGAAAGTGGTTTGTATAAAGGGTTATGTAAGCATCAAAACATAAATATTATTATTTATAGCCAACATATTTTTACTTCCTTTGCTAGAAGTAAGAACTCCTCTTTCAGCAATTCTTTTCCAAACTTTCTGAGTCAAAAATTAAAAGCCAAGTTACTTTCAGTGAAGTGTGAACATTGTATTGATGTCAAAATGTAAGATATTTTCTGATAGCTCTGTTCAACATTTAAAAAATTATTATTAGATAATAACACAGAGTCAAGTCATCTAAAGTGCTTGCATCTTCTTATATATGCTGGGTTCTAGAGATTCAAAGATATGTAAGTCACAGGCCCGGATTTTAAAGAGTTCACAGTTGAGAAGGGAAATCTACACAAAGAGTTACATTCGTCCTACTCAAAGTGTGGTCTGTGACCAGTAGCGTCAGTGTACGTAACCTAGGAACTTGTTAGAAATGCAGACTTTAAGATCTTAGCATTCCAGACCAACTGAATCAAAACCTGCATTTTACCAAAATACCTAGGTGATTGTATGAACATTAGAATTTGACAAGTCTGAGTTTTAACTGATGTTAGAAGGGGCGTATTAGTTACAAATTTTCAGGAAAACAGAGATTGAAACACCAGCCTGGAGTGGGGGCTGGGGGTGTCAGTCTGTCCAAAGAAGGCTTCCCAGAAGAGCCATGATGCAGTGAGGTTTGAAGGAAGAATAGCATATATCAAGGAAAATCAGAAGGAAAGTGCATCATAGAAGGAAGGACATGGGTAGGCATGTAGGTAGCAGGTGTCCATTGAGTTCTGAGGGCTCCTAAATAGTTCAGTACATTTGGAGGTAAGAAGGGGTGCACATCAGGAATTGAGGAAGAGGCACACAAGGGAACACAGCGTAAGAGTCCTAAATTCCATGCTCTGACATCTGTCATTCTTAAGCTGCATGTGGGTGGGAGAAAAGAAGATCAAATTTTTATTTTAGAAAGATCACTCCGGTTGCCATGTGGTAGATAGATTGCATAGAAGCAAAGAGAAAAAAGGGTTGATTGTGAAATATCCAGATGACATAAAGCTGGGTGGAGTAGTTACAATAATAGATGACAGAAGCAAAATTCCTAATGACTTCACCGGATTTGGAAACTGAATTTAACCAATGAGATGGAATTTGACAGAAAAAAATGCATAAAGTTCAACATTCATGTGTGTGTGTGTTTAAGTTAGCTGAGAAAGTACAAGAGGGAGGCAAACATTTTTGATGAAAGTTTGTAAAAAATTCCCCAAAACCTGCGGCGGTGGATGTGGCCATGACTTAGTTGAGTTAAATCTGGGCCAACAGTGCACTGATGAGTTGAGTCTTTGGCCTTATAGACAGAAGCAAAATGCCTGGTCTGTGAGAAATAACTGTTTCTCTTATCTGACGACAATCTCTCAACTGTGCCTTTCCCCACCCTCTGCTCTACCACTTTATTAAAAGGCAAATCTATGTGTCTGTAAGGGTCTAAGAACCAACAGATATTTACCTTTGAACTGATGTCAGGAAGAACAGAGGTTTTCCCCATAGAGATTTTTATATATTGAACCTCTTTACAAGCTTTTCAAAATGCATTCTAACTATATGCTTGCTGCTGTCTCCCACCACGGGAGAGAGAAGAGATTCTCTTGAGTAAATATTTTCCTTTCTTTTATGTGTTCCCATTTCCTAGAACAGTGCCTGACACAGTACAAGTATTTAATATCAACAAGGTGATGAATGATGAGGTGAATGAATGAAATGAATGAACGCATGAAGAGAGTTAAACAGAACAGTACTGTGAAGGAGCTGAAGGGATACATGTAGATTGTAGATGGACATTCCACATAAGAGCATGGTAGAGCAACTGTAACATGTCTTTAAAAGAAAATGTGCACTCTCATTTTCTGCTCTGAGAAGTTAAAGGTCCATTAGCAACACGTTAGCTCTTTCTACAATCCCAAATCGTATAATTTTCCCTACTAAGCTCCCTTGAAGTTTCAGCTGCCTTTCCCTGGTGCCTGCTTCCCCTATGACAGTGAGGGACTTTTGTCCCTACCTGGGAACTGTTCCCTGGAAGCAGTCATTGGAGCAATGCCTCTGGAGTCCTTCTTCTGGAGTAATCACAGCTGGGCATCAGATGTCAGAACCCCAGGATGGGTAAACACGTGGTCTCTGTACCTTCAGGTTAAAAAGCTGTGAGTGCCCTGTCTGGCAGCCAGAATACAAGATTGTAAACACATAATGAAAGCTCTATTAGGAGATGAGCTCAGAGCTCCAGCCTGAGAATCTCTGAAAGCCCCCTCTGCACTACTTCTAGTGGAGAACCAAAGATGCCTGGAATTGCTGTCTGCTCTCTAGTGTCAGGGCACGGTTTCTAGATTTCACCACCCTGTCTGCGGGACACCTTATTACCAGTTATATATTTACTTGATAACACAAAATGAAAACATGGAAGTTAAATGCATTTTATATGACACTTTAAAAGCTATGCAAGCAAAATCACAGCCAAGCAAGAATTCTGCCTCCAGTGAAAACATGCGTGACTTTCTAAAGGTGCTGAGGACTTCTATGAAATTTTTTAATGTTTAGAATGATACTTAGTCTTTGCTTTATTGTATGTTTAGACAGTGGAGTGTTCCCTGCCTTTTCATCATAGCAAGTGCAATTAGGCAAGGATAAGAATGAGGCAGTTTTTGGCTCTTAAAATAAGCCAAGCTCATAGCCAGGATTATACCAGGGAGATGGGTTTACTTCCTCCTCTGAGAGGGACTGGAAATGTCTAGAACTACATTTGGAAAGAATGGGAATAGTTACAAAATGTATGCTCTGCTCTTTGGAACTGGAGAAGTCAACTAGTGAATTTGTTTTATTTTTCTTTTTCCATGCTTGGCTTCAATTTCATGATTCTTTATAGCTTGTTTTTGCTTATCAGAGTAATAAAGTCTCAGTTACTATTTCTGTTGTTAGTAGTGATAGTAACAGTAATTAGTCCCTGCATTGAGTAAATTATTCTATGTAGGCAATGAGCTATATAATAATCTTCTCACTTACTCTCAAAAAATCCTAATCTCAAAGTCTGGCTTATTCATGGTTAGTGTTCAATCATCATAGTAGCCTAGTATGGATCAATAAATATTTTCTATCGGGTGTCAAATAGTAGCATAGCAACATGAGTTCCAAATAATCGGTTATGCTCACATTTAAGTAGGGGTGACATATTGGTTATGAGTCACCTGAATTTTCTTCAAAGGGACTATATCAGACAACTGTCTGCTTGCACTCAGCCTCAGAGCAACATTTGTTCACTCTCCTTTGTACCGCTAAGGCTGGAAGCCTGAAAACTACATTTCCCAGGTTCACTTGCCAGTTGACTATCAACAGTCGCAGTTTGATTGAGACTTAGAGGTTTCCAGGGATATAAGACTTTTACTGCTAAAACTTGAACATTCCTTGGCAAATGAGGATGAATTGGTCACCTTATTTGACAGTTATATTTCTGTTAGGTTATTGGGAGACAGGCAGTCACATGGGATTAGAAGACCTGAGGAAGGTGGATGCCATTTCTGTTAATACTACTGGCAGCAGCACTGATGGGTGTGTGGACTCACAGTCTCCCGAACAGCAGCAGCAGTGTCAGCTCCCACAGTGTGACTGGGTCATTGGGAATCCCAGCTGCTGAAATTTGTAGTGAAAGTGGAGGTTTCCTGTAGTTACAGATGTCTGGGGAATGCTAACTTTCCTCTTTGTTTCTTCAGCCTTTCTAATACTTGGTAAATGATTCCATATATTAAATCCTGTCTGCATGAAATACTTATAGTGATTTCTATTTTCTTCTAACTGAACATTGATAGACGGCCCCAATGAAGGGCTGCTCCAGAATAATGGAGCAGCAAGAGTTAGTAGGGCAGTGAAGAGCTAATCTGAAAAACTGCAGAAAAAGTCCAATCAGATAGATTTTTCCAAGGTGTCAGAAGGTCAGGGAATAGAAATGATGTAGCATGGAGGGCACATGAAGCAGCAGGTTACTAGCACTGCAGCGGCAATCTATTCTGTCTTCCTAGGTCACTATAAAGTAAGTCTTGGCTGTCTTTCCTAGATTGACCCAAGAACTGGAAGAGTGAGCCCTAGACCTATTGTTGGATCCCATTAACAATTAGAACCATGAGGAACAAAGAAAGGTAAGATTGGCTCCACATCTCTGCTTCTTTCTCAGTTTGGATATCACTTCCTCTGACGGGGTGGGTAGACTTTATTGTTCCCTGGAAATTTCCTTAGCATAGTACTCCATCATATACAGTACTATCTTAACTACATGCCTGTCTCCAATGTTGGAGTTTCAGTTTCTTATAAATGGGATGTTAAATCCTCAAGGCTTGACAGCACTCGGCATATGATATGGTGTTCAATGGTTTCCTACTTCTTTCAGAATGGAATCCAAAACTCTTACCAAGGTCACACATGGTACAAATCCTGGCCACTGTGATAAACTCATCTACTATTTTTTTTCCCTTCATCACTTTGCTTCAGCCATACAAGTCAGGTCTTCTTTGTATTCCTCCACCATGCCAAACTTGCTTCTATTTCATGGTCTTTGCACTTGTTTTTATTTTTTATTTTTAATCTGCCCCAAATAGTTTTAAGCCAGATGTCTGCATGGCTTGCTTCCTTCCTTACATCTGAACTCTGTATAAATGATAACTTTACAGGGAGGTCTTCCCCGGCCACCCCATATCAAGTCTAACTAACTAAACACAAGAACTGCAAAACCTGCACTCTAGCGGGAGCTTATTGCTCCCCTTGAGATGTTTCATTTTTCTCCATAACTCTTTCCAGCATCACACAGAATATATACTTAACAGTTATTTTTATTTCTTCCTTTTAATGGCGTATAGTCTGCATCTTAAATAGAGATAGTAGATAATTATATAGGCATAGCATTTGGGGGTAACAATAAAAATTAAAGATACAACAATAAGAAACAAACAGATTTAAAAAATGGGCCAATGATTTAACAGACACCTCACCAAAGAAGATGTGCAAATGCAAATACGCATATGAAAGGTGCTCTACCTCATATGTCATCAGGGAAATGCAAACCAAAAGTATAATGAGATACCAGTGCACATCTATCGGAATGGACAAAATCAGAACACCAGCAACACTAAACACTGACTAACAATGGTGTGTACCATCAAGGACACAGACGAAAATATAAAATGGTACAGCAACTTTAGAAGACAGTTTACAAGTTTCTAAGTTTCTAACAAAACTAAATACACTCTTTCCATACAATCCAGTAATTGTGCTCCTTGATATTTACCCAAAGTAGATAAAAATTTATGTCCACACAAAAACCCACACATGGATGTTTAAAGCATCTTTATTCATAATCACCAAAATGTGGAAGCAACCAACATATCCTTCAGAAAATGAATGGATAACTAAACTGTGGTACACCCAGACAATGGAATATTGTTCAGTGCTAAAAATGTTTAGAGCTATCAAGCCACGAGAACACATGGAAGAAACTTAATTCGTATTACTAAGTGAAAGAAGCCAATCTGAAAGACTACATACTGTGTGATTCCAACTATATGAAACTTTGGAAAAGGCAATTCCCTGGAGGCAGTAAAAATGTCAGTGGTTGTCATGGGTTGGAGGGAGAAGAATGAATGGGCAGATCACGGAGGATTTTATAGGGCAGTGAAATTAGTCTGTATGTTACTATCGTGGTGGATACATGCCATTATGAATTTGTTCAAACCATAGAATGTTTAACACCAAGAGTGAACCCTAAATGTAAACTATGGGTTTTGGGTGATAATGTGTCAATGTAGGTTCATCAATTGTAACAAATGCACCACTCTGATGGGGGATGTTGGCAATGGGTGAAGCTTTGCATGTGTAGGAGCAGGGGAATATGGAAAATCTGTACTTTCCTCAATATTTTTGTGTGAAATTATGATTATTCTAATTAATAAAGTCTATTTAAAAAGTTAAAACTGCTAATTTCCAACACAGAATACCATTACAGATGAAAAAATTTACAAATAACCACTTCTAAGTCATTTAATACTCAAATACAAATCCTAGAGGAGATCCTTTAAACTAAAATTCTAAAGAAATCATAAGTGCTCTTGATTGTAATACAGCTTTCCTTGGCATAACTGATACCCTCGCCCAAGCCCCACAGATTTTATAGGAATGAAGTATCATATTCATGCATTTATGCATGCATTCTTTAACTCATTCCACAGATGTTTAATGAATGTCTATCAAGTGACAGGCACTATATATGTTGAACAAAAATTGGTACAATTTCTGCCCTTTCAGCTAGTAGGAGAGACCAATCAAAACATCAAGCAGATAAATGAGAAATTGGTGTTCTGAGAAGTGTAAAGATGCAGAACTAGGCTTTGATACAGGAATTAGGAAAGGTTTCCCTAAAAGAAGGACAATCTAAGAGTTGAGATGAAGATAACTGGATTAAAAACTAGTCTGACAGCCACTCATAAAGATAGCAAACACTAAAGACTAAGTTGTGTGACATGGTCACAGGTTTAGTATATTTTAGACCTGTAAGACATGTTCTGAACTATGCTAGTACGGGTAGGAATTAACACTCAGATGTGTTTAAAAATAAAGTGCATTCATAAAAAGAACACGATGCTATGAAAAAGAAACTTCCAGAACAAGAAAAAAAGATCTTAATGATTTAAAATGTGATGGTTGGAAAAAATTCAGTAGGAAGATTATAAAATCAATGAAATTTCCAAGAATATGGAACAAAAATAAACATGGAATATAATGAAAAAATATTTAGAATAAATAGAAATTAGCCTATTAGTAAATATTCTATAAATTACATTCTATAAGTATGAGGCACAGAAAGAAAGAATGGAGAAAATAAAATTGGTTCACTTAATAAAGAAATTATGGAAGAATTTTCTACAGTTAATATAAAACACACTTTTTCAGATTCTAAGAACCTACCTCAGATCTGTTAGGAGGGAATACATCTTCCCTGTGTGTGATATTTCTTTCTAGGCAAAGAAAAATACTAAGTGTTACTTGAAGCCTCCTTTTAGCTGTTCCTCTGCCCCAAGGGACAAGAGGTAATTTATATCATTGGGTAACTTTATGATAAAACTGGCATTGTTTATCTCTGTCCTTTTATGAATACTTAGGAGCAAGTTCCCATATGAAGCAGGCAGGTATTCCTCTTGGCTCCTCTAGGGGGAGACTCTGACGCTTTGCGAGGAGAATACGCAGTATCCGTGCAGTACCACTGTGACTAGGTCCTCCTAATTTCGGCCACAGCGGTAGGAAGACATTTGACCCTGATATTAAACTACATTCTATAATGATGCCATAATCTTGTGGCCTCTAGCTAGACTTTTAAAAAAAATCTATTTACTGAGAATCTGCATAGGAAAAGGTGCTATTAATGGGCCTCCTATGAGACTACAACAATGCCTGGCAAAACATTTATTGGGTGTCGGGCAGATAGGAGCGGGGAGGAGGGGACAGGTATATACATACATAATGAGTGCGATGCGCACCATCTGGGGAATGGACACGCTTGCAGCTCCGATGGGGTGGGGGAGGGGGAGGAAGGCAACATACGTAACCTAAAGATTTGTACCCCCATAATATACTGAAATAAAAAAAAAAGACACACATGTTTGTGCATATTCTGATTATTTATCAGAACACCAACAATTAAGAGAAGTTTCTAAAATTTTCCAGACTAAAATAACAAATCAATCCTAAAGGAATGTCAATCAGAATAATAGTATGGCCCTCATCAATACCGGATATGGAAGTCAATGGAATAATTTCTTCTAATTTATGAGGGGGAAAATTCCATGTTGAAAGTCTATATTCATAAACTATTAAGTTTGAGTGCAGCATAAAGATATTCATAATTCATAAAGTTTACTTTTCATTCACTCTTATCTTGGGAAGTTACTTGAGAATGGACTAAAAAAATTCAAGAACATAAACAAAATTAGAAGATATCAGATCCAAATTACAGCAGGTCTAATTTAGCATTGAAGAGATGTTTTGGACAGGATTCAGGACGATTCCCGTCAGATCCAATAATTCAGAATGAAGCAGGAAGACAGCTTTGTGGGGAAAGGAGAGAAATATTTTAAGGAAATAAAGTAGTATTCAACAAGCAGAAACTCATTTAAAAGGACAGAAAAGTTGAAGATTCAGTAAAGGCAAATAATGCCTTTAAAAGACAATAGAAGGCTCTACAATGAACAAAGAGCTATTCAAACAGTTATGATTCAAATACAAAGCAAACAACTTTTGGGTAAAAGAAAATGAAAGTTCTTGGGACATTAATGATAAAACAAATTTGCCTTTTGAGTGATCTAGGAATCATATCATATCATTCATCATCGGATATGCAAAGAAGGAAATAAAATCCTAGCAAATGATTCCCTTTAGCCAAGAATATAGTATACAAATTACTTGTTAATATAAATGTTCTTTATTGGTATTTTAATAGTTGCGGTAAATTTATAGATAAAATTGAAAGTCTGATTGTAGTTGCAGGATAAAGAGTAAATGTCAACCAAATATAAGGGTAACTGACAGAGTGAAAGAGCATGAGTGTTTTTGTGTTGGGAGACAAATGGGTTGAGAGAAAATTTGGAGGAATGGGCAAGTAATCTAACATCTTCACCTTATGGCTTTGGTTGAAAACCCAAGTCTCCCACCAACTACCTCTCTGAGCTTCAATCTCTTCATCTACCGAATGGTCATGCTGTTTGTTCCTTCCTCCAGATTTGTTGTAAGACTGTATTAAGAAAATAATTGCAAAAAATCACTCCATGAGTTACAATTTGCTATGGAATTATGGCTATCAGTTACCCACAGGTAAAGTGCCATTTTTATGGTACATAATTTTCATGCCTCTGCTTTTATAAAAGTATTGTTGTAAGCCTGGTGGGAAATACAAAGATGAAAAATTCCCACACTCAAGAATCTTTTCTTTCCAGTAGATATATACTCACTTAAGAAGGGAAAAAAAAGTATGATATAAATGCCTGAAGTCAAAATTATGTGGGAAAAGGAGAATGATTGCTTTTGGTTGAAAGCCTCAGAGAAAGCCTCATGTAGAAGACAGGAACATTTGAACTATGCCCTGAAAGATGTGCATACGTTTTAAACACTGGGATTGTAGCCAGGCATTCTCAGTATAGAGAGCAGCGTGGCAAAGATGACAGGTAGGATAGTTGAAGGGGAGTGGAGAGAGTTAACGACAAGGCTGCGACATAGGCTGCTCTCATGGATGAACTTAAGTTACAGGTAAAGTAGATGCTATCAAATAAGAGACAGGTTTTCGGAAAAGAAAAAGGCACGTGGTGTATAACAAAAATTTTCAGTAGGAAAACTAGTGGTAGGGGAAAGAAATTGTGGGATAGGCTACTGTTATTGATGATCAAAGTATAAATTAATCAAAGAGAGAAGATTTTCTAGAAATTTTTAATTTTATATATATGTATGAAAATATTGACAGATACTAACTTTGTTGAAAGAGTCCAGAAAAGTATCTTGAAAAATCATTGAAAATAGGCGTTCTAGATGACTGGGTGAGGATCTTATTATTCCTTGGTTCATCAGCCCTGACAATGGTAAACCATCTAGAAACTACTGAGAATGGCACCATCAGAAAGATGAATGGGGGCATGGCCAGGGCCACTGAAGCTAGCATCAATCACTAGTATAGGTTGGGTTATATTTCTTGTGTGTGTGTGTATCTGTATGTAAAAGAAAAAATGGCCAGATTCCTGAAAGATGAGAGAAGGTTAAAAGCAGGTGAGGGTAGAAAAGGTAGGCATATTAGTTTTAGCCTCTATAATAAGCTGCTCTAACAAACAGACCCCAAAATATGATTGTCTGGATGTTGGCAGATACCTGGTCCAGGCAAGCATCTCTGTTTTGTGAGTTCGTCTAGTAGCCTATACTTACTCTTGCTGTCATGCCATCTCCTATGATGTTGTCCTTTTGGCACGGTTGAAATTGGCTTACTGTCATATGTATGGTCTGGCCCAACTGAAATAGGAAGGGAGGATGTAAGAAGACAAGCTATTTCCTTTTAAAGAAGTGATGCATAGGTTGCCTGTATCACTTGTACTTACATTCCATTGGTGAGAACTTTTACAAGGCCACATAAAATTGTAAGAAAGGCTGGAAACTGGACTTTAGCTGGGAGCCATGTACCTTGCAGAATCTCAGTCTCTTTTGCAAGAGGGAAGGTGATCAGGTTAAGTACTTCAAGTGAGAAGCCTCTCTTGGTACCATGCTCCAGGGTGAATGCTGTCCAAGAGAGCAGGGCTTTGGATTAAGGTTTTGTGCTAGTGTCTGAATCAGGTTAAGGAATAAAGGAACAAGCCAGCTCTGTGTTTCAGCACCCAGTTTTCTCAGGTTGGCTGCTTTCTGTAATTTCATCCTTGCTCTTTCTGTGCTTTGGAGATGCTGCTTACTATAATAACATTCCAGTGGTTAGTTGATGCAACATGGCACATCTCAGCAGCACATAAATGACTTTTGCACCTCCAAGGTCTATGCATCGAAGGAGCTTGAGGGGGCATGTATAGGGTGGAGATGAATGGAACTATTAAGTTAATGTACTCTGGGTAGAGGCAGAAAATTATGACTCACTTTTACATAGGAAATATTAGTATTTGCAAGAGCAGTAACCAAAAACAATGGGAAGGGAAGTGTTATATAATATATTGATGAAGGAACAAAATTACAAACCACCAGTTTGGAGAAGAAATGAGTCAAATATTTTATACTCTGCTTTATTTTTTCTTTACTTTTCCTCAACTTACAACTTGTCTAAATTAGGTAATATATCATAATTATATTCATATAATTAGACATAATTATACTCATTTTTATATACATATATATTGAATCTTAAACATACTAAATGTAGATTTCTAGGGGTTGGTTCTGCCCATTTTTGTTTAGAAAAAAAGAAAAACTCCACATGCGATTTTCTGTATTTGTGGAATATGACCACAGAACATACCCAAGAAAGTTCCAAATTAATTAAAGAATTAAGTATAAAGAGAAATTAAATTATAAGATAACTAGCAGAAAATAAATTTGAGTAGTCATCAGATGCCTGATACGGCAACATTTTAAGCTAGAATGCAAAATAAGAGTAAGATATGATAAACTGATTCAGCCATAAAATTTTTAAGCTTACAAGGAATGAAAAGACTAAATGATACCATATAAAATTCATATAAGGTGATAAAGGGTTTGGTTCTATATTATACAAAACAGTCTTACAAACTGATTAAAATATAAAATAGGACTTCAATGGTTAAATTAGAAGATAATGTGTAATTTACAAAGAGCATATGCCATTTAAAAATTCATCAAAATATTTCATCATACTGTTTTTTTATAGAGCTCATGAACTTACTCATCACTTGAAAGACTTACATTTATGCAACAAGTCTGACAGGCACATTGGCAATTTATATCGTGAACACTACCCTCTGATTTAGTATTGAAAGGAGACTAGAAGAATGATAGCCTATCATTTTTAGTAACAAAAATGGACAGCAATGTAATCATCCAATAATAAGAACGTGGTTAAATAAAAACCATTATTAAAAAGTGATTAAGTTCATAAGCATCATACAACCATTAAAATAAAAATTGTAAACACTGTAAAACCATACAGGGCAATGCTTAATATAATTTTTTATTACTTGTCATATATATTAAAATACTTAGTTGAAAAGTAGAAAATAGGTTTATGTTGTGAACTAATTACACAAAAGTACACTAGTTATGTATGTATGCTAGAACTGTTAGGGGGCTTGAAAAAGAGAAAAAGCGTTGAAATGTTTGCATAGTAAGATTGAGATAGACTTTCCTCTTTAAAATATTTTCTTTGTATTTGTTATAATGCTGTTACTAAGCTAGAAAAACAGTAAGAAAATAACTACAGATATTTGTTCAATGGTGAACATTTAGGATTCCTAACTGAAACTTTTACAAAATAATTGCAAAAATGAAAAGGAAAGAAAAGCTTATAGAAAAATGTAATGAAATCCTAATGCTAAAATGGGGGCAGAAATAAGACTGACAATCAGAAGGAGATTGACTAAGGTTTACAAGGTGCTATAGACTAAATATTTGTGTTCTCTCTCTGCCTGTTCCCCAATTCATATGTTGAAATCTTAATCTCCAAGATGATGGTATTAGGAGGTGTGACCTTTGGGAGGTGATTAGGCCAGAAGTGCTGAGTCCTCAAGAATGGGTTTAGAGCCCTTATTAAAGAGGTTTGGGAGATGTCCCTTGCTGTTTCTACCATGAAAATACACAGTGAGAAGACAGCTGTCTCTCCAAGAACCAAGAAGTGGGCCCTCACCAGATACCAACTCTGCTGGCACCTTGATCTTGAACTTCCAAGGCTCCAGAACTGTGCAATATTGTTTATTATTTCTAGCCATTCAGTCTATAGTAATTTGTTATAGCAGCAAGAAGAGACTAAGATAAAAATTGATCTCAAAAAGTGGAGTGCTGCTATAAAAAATATCTAAAAGTGTAGAAGTGGCCTTGGAACTGGGTTATAAGTACAGACTAAGAGTTTCAGGGTACATACTAGAAAAAGTCTGCATTGCCATGAACAGACTGTTAAGGACAATGCTGGTAAGGGCTCAGGAGGAGAGGCAAAAAGCTGCATAGAAAGTTTCAATTGTATTAGAAAATATCTAAGTAATCCTAAACGGAATATTGCTAGAAATATGGATTATGAAAGCCATTCTGATGAGGTCTCAGACAGAAATGAAGAACATGTTATTGGATAATGGAGGAAAGGCCATCCTTGTTATAAAGTGGTGAAGAACTTGGCTGAATTGGGTTTGTTTCCTAGTGTTTTGGTGGAAAGTAGGACCTATGAGTGAAGAAATTGGATATTTGGCTGAGGAAATTTCTAAGCAAAGTGTTGAAGGTATGGCTTGGATTTTTTTCACTTCATGTAGAAAAATGCAAGAAGAGAGAAATGACTTAAAGACGGAATTGTTAATCAAAAGGGGAATAAAAGTTAAAGATTTGGAAGTTTTTAGCCTATCTATATTATAAAAAATAAGAAAGCGTGGTCAGAAGAGAATTCTCAGGTGTGGCCAAATGACCCTCTGATAAGATTAGTCAACTATCTCACCAGAAGCCAAGAGCTATTGTTTAAGACAATGGAAGAACATAAAGAGGGTCACTGCATGCCTGTGGAACCTTAGGGGAACACTTCCCAGTGCCAATTGACATTGCAGGCTCTGCTCCCCACACTCTAGCACTACACTCCTTGGCTGCCTCGGTTGTGGCTATAGTGGGTCCAGGTGTGGCATGGGCCAGAGTGGTTGCTTCTCTGGAGGGTGCAGTCTCTGCTGATATGTGGAGTGCATGAGCCTAGAGGCCATGTGCAAGAAGACAGGTCTTCCCCTCCTTGCTTGCAATTCTCAGGCAGAGTGAACTGAGAATGCAATATCCTGAAATAAGGAGGAACTGTTCAGTATAGCCTGGGAAGTCCCTACATCCCTCCTAGAATGGAATGTCCTGCGATACTTCAGTCCAGCAATCCCAGTAACCCCTGGGACATAAAACCCAGAGCAAAATGCTTTCGGGGTTCCTCAGCTGCAGTGCAAAGTGTGGTACATGCAAATGAGATGCCATCCATTCTGGGAAGTGATGAGCCTTGGAGGGGGGAGCGATAACCATGGAGCCTAATCTTCCATTGATTCTTTATGAGTAATAAAGTTGCTTTGCCTAATGTGTTATGTGACTGTTCTGTCTCACTGGTCTCATACTCTGGTAATTGGGTTTGTGCAAAACCTCTGGCAACTGAGTTTCTGCGAAACTTCTGGCAACTGGGCTTATGCAAAACCTCCTGCCAGATCTAGGAATTTTAGCAAAAATTGGCCAAGTGTTTAGAGTCTCTCTTGGGATTGATAATTGGTGCACAGTGTTCCCCTCCCAGGGATTGATATTGATGCATAGTATTAACATTGCTGCTTAACTGCATGTCTGACTCCACCTAGGGCCATGAGCTTAGGGACCTCAGCCCTGAAGAGCCTCTGGACCTAGTTACAGAGTCACCATAGGAATGGGGCCCAGGCAGAGAGCTGCTTCAAAGTCATCTGGTCAAGCTATGAAGAGGGGGCTGGCCAAAGCCATCAGGGCAGGACAGGGCTTTCAGAGCCTTGGATATCTAACCTCTGTCTGGCAAAGCTGTCAGGGTAAGATCATCGCCCCAGTGTGTCTGGAGGTTGGGCCTCTGCCCCAGTGGGCTTGGAGGGCAGAACATCTAATCGAAGAAGATAATTCTCAAGCCTTAAGGTTTGAGGTTATTGCCCTTTTGGGTTTTGGACTTACTTGGGACCAGTTGCCCCTTGCTTCCCTCCTATTTCTCCCTGTTGGAATGGGAATGTCTGTCCTGTGTTTGTCCCACCATTGTATTTGGAAGCACATAACTTGTTTGGGTTCACAGGTTCACAGCTGAAAACAGATTTGCCTCAGCATGGATCATACCTTGAGTCTCATTCATATCTGATTTAGATGATATTTAGATGAGACTTTGCACTTAGACTTTGTGTCCTTGTGAGAAGGACACGAATTTTGAGGAGTTGAGAGATGAATGCTGTAAACTGACTATGTCTCCCCCCTAATTCATTTGTTGAAATCTAATCCTCAGTATGATGGTATTTGGAAGTGGGGCCTTTGGGGGGTAAGTAAGTCTTAAGAGAAGAGTCCTCATAAATGGGATTAATGCCCTTACAAAAAAGGCTTGAGTGAGATTCCTCACCTCTTCTGCCATGTGAAGTCACAGCAAGAAGATAGCTGGCTCCATAGCAGAAAGCAGTTCCTCACCAGACACCAAATCTTCTTGTGCCTTGATCTTGGACTTACTAGCCTTCAGAACTGTGAAAAATAAATGTTTGTTATTTATAAGTCACCCAGTCTATGATCATTTCTTACAGCATCCTGAATGGAATAAGACAGATGTTAAATGTCCATGAGAGGCAGAAGAAGGATTCAAGTGTGACTGAAGATTTGAGCATGAGCAAGTGGATAATAGAGGTACCATTACCCAGAAATAGCACTTCTTACAGGCAGAGGCTGGTATAGTGGTAGTTGTAGCCTATGATGTGGTTTGATGGACTTCTCGCTTTTCACCATTCAATCCAATTTCTAGAGGTATACTTGTTGCAAAATTCGTTACTATCCACAGGACCAAACTAAATGACTCTGCTTTGAAAAGTTTGACTAGAAATTATATGATACATCTGCCAGCAATTACTCTGGGTGTAAGTGAAGTGCACACAGCTCACTGGCCCTCAGTAACATTGTTTTCAAATAATAATTTTGGAAACAGGCACTTTTCTAAAACTTTCAATTGATCTATAATCTCCCAGACTACTTTCATAATTGAATTTTTTTTACTAGATATATTATTTCAATCTTGGCCACTTACCAAAAGACAGAACATTGTTGGTGAATTTGTAGCTTTTCAATTTTACATAAAGAAACATCTGAGCAGTGATTTTACTTTTTTATTTTGATCTTTGACACAGAGCTGCAAAATGTCATCTTTAGTTACCCAGGAAAAGCAACCATCCTGGCATAAAAAAAAAGTGTGGTTGTGCAAAGTATGAGAGGCTTGATATACTCTGCTCATATATTAGGAGAAGAAAGAGCAACCTCTCACAAGACTGGGGCAGAAGATGCTTTTCATTAGCATCAGGGCCAAAAAGTCCTTATTCATAATCAAATATACTGTTTTACTCAGAAGAATATTTAAAAATAGGGAAACCAAAAAGTCTAAAATCAGTTGCTCTAAATAATGTCACAGGCATGGATTTCCAAAGCATATCTGGAAAGACTATCTCAAGATTAGAAACTGTCTGTATGTAGTCAGTCCATAGACCGGATATTATATAACATATATCTCAGCCAATGATGCTATCAGAACTGTGTTAGTTGGATGTCACAGGCAGATTCATAATTTAATTGTTCTTAACAAATCCTTTCCCTAGGTGGATAGTGCTGGCACATTATAAAATGTGTAACCTAAGCCTGTGTAGCATCATCATTTGGCCAGCCTCCTAAGAGCTTTATGGAAAAATAATACTACATGACGTGGGAGATCCCCAAATTTAGTATAACAACGAAGCTTATGTGTTTTCTCCTTGGATGAGAGGAAGCATTTTATTATGAAATAGACAGACCTTCTGTAAAGCACAATTTCCTGTGAAACCATTGTAATAATACCCACCTTATAAGATTGCTTTAATAATTAGATGAAGTGGAAAGCCTTGCTTACCTTAGAACTTCAATAAACATTCATAAGCTCTGTGACTTTGGGTAAGTTACTTACCCACTCTGTGTCTCAGTTTTCTCATCTATAAAATGGATCTCATATTACTTCCTTCAGAGGACTTAGTGAAGATTAAATGGCATAATAAATGACAGACCATTATTAGAATAGCACCTGTTGACAGTAATTGTTCCAATAAATATAGTTGTTATTATATTGTCATTATTTTTTATTGCCTGTGTGCTTAATAAGACATGCCACATTAAGAGAAAAATGCAAGCTCCAAAGGATTTAAGGTATTATGCACATTTTCTTTTTCAGGGGAAGGTAGGTAAATAGAGGAACAAAGCTAAAGTGGGAGATGCACAATACTGCAGTACCAATAAAGAGAACAAATAAAAATACTAATGAAGGAGTTTCAACTGTCAAAGATCTTGAAGATTATATCAAGTAACTTGGGCTTTTTGATTAGAAAAGATGGAAAGCCAGTAAAGTCTTAAATCAGGGGGTCATATGGCTATACCTGTATTTTTGAAAGATGACCAAAGGGGATGTAGATGATTCATAAAGAAAAGGTAAGGAGAAGCAGGGAGAGATTTAGGAAGTTATTGCAGAAGGTGGATACAATAAAGCAAAGACAGCAGCAGTGGAAAACAGGAGCCAGTTACAGAAAATGATAAAATCAGTCAGCTGGCTAATTGGAGGTGGGGGTTAAAGGAAATAGCTAAAGCTGTTTGGAGGTTTCTAATTTGTGAAATGGTTACATGATGGAATTAAGATGGAGAATGTGATACGAGATCATTGTGGATTATCCAATGGTTGAAATCATTGGTGTGAGACACTGCCTAGAAATATTGCTTAGGAAGGAAAAGGAAAGGACAGAGCATGCAACCTTGAGGAGTTCCTACATTTATTTAATAAGAGATCAGAAAATAAAAGGTGCCAAGGAACGGCACTCAAAAATCAGTCAGAGAGTAGAAAGTAGGCAAGAGAAAATAGCAGAATGAAAATCCAGAGAGATGTGCATTTCAGAAGACCAACTGTTACAATTTTAGGAATAGTTAATCATCATTAATGAAAAGATATTCTATTCAAATGCTTAGTTTGCGCTGAAAATAATTGTCTCTCCACTTTCTTTCGTGTTCAATCTCCTCTTTCTTCAAATACCAAATAGACTTTACAAACTTCCTTTGCTTTGATTCTCTTCCAAGCCCTACAGTTCATGGATGGTAGGCAGGTGATGTAATTATTATACCAAAGGGAAGGCTCTAAAATAGTACCTGGGTGATGTAGGTGTATCTGAGTCTAGTGATCTCTGCTCACGATGATTCAGAACAGATCTCTGCTGTGATGTGTTGTGTATATGGACAAAAACTAAAAATTCAGTCCAATGGCTAGAAATGCTTTTTTGTGTGTAAGTGACTCTTATATTTAAAATGCTTGAAATGCTTGAATCACTCAGTGATTTTTTTTTTTCTCTTTGAAAGTTGGGGTTATATAAATATGATTCTCAGGAAGAGCTCTCCAATGGGCAAAAGAAAAATTCTTGCATGGTCAGTTCAGTGTCTTAAAGGCTTGGTGCAATTTTATGCCTAAATGTGATAGCTTCATAATACATCTTTCATCCAATTTGCTTAACAATCTGCCTATTCATTAGGTACTTGAAGTAATACATCTTTTGTAAACTATAAACCCCTATGTACCCCAAATGTTCCTACTCTTTCCAGTTTGGGGGTACAAGTGAAGTCAGGATAACATTAATAACCCAAAATATTTTAACTTAATCTGTACCACTAAGCTTCCTCCTTTAGCACATAGGATCTGTGTATTCCTGGGCATGTAATGAGCCTGTAGGATCTACTGAGCCTTCCGCTTTTTTTCAGATTTGATGTGGGTTGCTTGTCACATTGCCACTGATTTGGGTGCCCATGTAGGAATCACAGTACCCTTGTCTGTAGTGCAATCTCCCTGTTATGGAGCCACTAGTCCTTGAAATGCCAGAGTGGTTCTAAGTAGAAGTGAGGAAAGTGGCTTTTTTCCACTCTGTGACAAGATTTGTCAACTTGGCCCTAGATGCACATTGTTTTTGACTAGGATCTCCAGTAAAAATATCTCAACAAAATATCTCTTCCATCTGTTAGCCGACACCCTCCTAAATACTAGGGAAGCAGGCTAGTAGTGTAAGAGGTCATGAAGGGGACAGAAACCATTCCATACTCCTTCGCTTTGTTACCTCAATCTCTCCCTCCCACTATTCCCTCAATGTGCAATGGCCCATATCCAAATTCTTCCTCTTTCTCTGGTTATAAAACAAAAGGTTTATGTATTCCAGTGGTCCCAACAAAAGATTCTCAGGGCTGGGTGTGGTGGCGTGTGTCTGTAGTCCCGGGTCCTCAGTACTGCTTGAGCTTAGGAGTTGGAGGATGTGTTGTACTCTGATAGCACTTGGGAATATACACAGTACTCCAGCCTGGGCAACACAGTGAGAACTTGTCTCTAAAAAATAATAATAATGATCCTTGGGGTGTGGCTTTCTACAATTGCATTGTCAATGTCCTAGCAAATTGTTTAATATGCCCCGTTATACTTGCATGATGTAAATAATTTTACTATAAAATATAGATATTAATATATATCACTTTTTACTGAGGCCAAGAGCGATTCAATGGGTACTAAGAGCAATTGCACAAGATGGGTGTGAATGCTCAACTGCTTGTTCACCACATGCTAAAAGAGTTGCAAAACACGTTCTGTTCAGCCTTATTCCGCTATCCAATTCTAGGCTGCATATTGAGAAATTTATAGAAATGAGCAAAAGAGACCATTTTGAAAGGCATTGCTTCTATGTTTTATATCTTATTGTTCCATCTTCTCCAAGGGAAAAGTGTTCTTCCATCCTACCTAAAGCCAATGAAAAGAATTTTAAGTAGACCACTTAGAGTGATTCACAAAGCCTCTTGGAGTTTGGTAAACTTCCGTATTATGAGTCAGCCCTGGAAAGTCTAAATGTCATAAGCTACAACATTGGGAGCAAGCTGTGTTTCCAACATAGAAAGGAGCTACCCTGGGTCACCTGTCCAATTTGATTACCAGGAGGGTCCATGTGACCTCAACAAAGAGGAAGAATCCTGGAACCCCAGTTTTGTCACAGAAGTTGTAAATGGCTAACTAAGAGGAAGCATTGATCAATCATGGCAACTACGGGAGTAAGTTCCCAGTGGAGGATCTTCAGGGAACCCACACAGACAACCAATGAATCAAAGAGCCAGTACCTGTGCACCTGGCATTAAAGGACATCAATGCCCTAGGACAACTCTTCAAGTCCATAATACTTGCCTCTCCTCCCTGAACCTGGCAACAACAGTAGGCAACAGCAGCTATTGATATGGGGAGGAGGTAACAAACAAGCAAGTTTAAGTTAACCACATACCCATCTTCCTTCCCACTCTAGATTTCCAGGCCTGTGGGAGGTTTAGTTACGGAGATAGGAAAAGTTAAAATTAGAATCGGCTAGGAATGCTAAAAATATACTCATGGGAAGTATATTTTAAAGTAACTTAAATTACTAAGAAACTGGAAAAATCTATGTGGACTGCCTAAGATTTTAATTAACTGGGACAGAGAAAAACAATTTGCACAGCATCATTTGACAAGAGGAATGTGGTGCATAGAATAAGGGCCTCCCAAAGATGTCCATGTCCTAATCCCTGGAACCTGTGAATATATTGCATTACATGATAAAGATGGATGAAAGTTGCAGGTGAAATTAGGGTTGCTTATCAAATGACCTTAAAATAGGGAGATTATCCTGGCTTATCTAGGTGGGACCAATGTATTTTCAAGGGTCCTTAAAAGTGGAAGAGAAAAGTGAAGTGTCAGTGTCAGAGTGATGCGATATGAGAAATACTCAACTGACCATTTCTGGCTTTGAAGGTGAGAGACATGGTCCAAGGCATGTGAGTACCTTCTAAAAGCTGTAAAGGGAAAAAGAAATAAATTGTCCTAAAGAGTCTCAAAAAAGGAATGCAGCCCTGTTGATAGTAAGGCCTATTTAGGATTCTTGACTTCCAGAATGTAACATAATAAATTTGTGTGTTTTGAGCCACTAAGTTTGTGCCGATATGGTAAAATAGCTATAGAAAACTAATACAGGGCATGAAGAGAAATAACAAAACTGATTACTGCTACTCCTTACTATATCTAAGTTACATATGTTTTAAGGAACCGTATGGCTTGTGCCAATTATGTGAGAGGGAAAAGTCTCCTAGCAAGGGATATCGTGCATTATATTTTAGCACTTAGTGAAATTGATTTATCTTCCAAACAAACCTCTCTGTAATTCTTACAAAATAAATTGGGCTGTTGGCTTTAAAATTCAAATTGCTAAGAAGGAGGAGGTCTCTTCTGACACAATTGACTTCATTCTGCCAAAGTTTCCAAAACAGTTTTCCCAGCCAAAGGTATAACCAAGGAGAAATGAGAATGCCCACTATTAAATCGTTTTTGGAGTGATGTCATCCCTCTTTATGAGGTTGGCTGATTTCTGCCTATTTGCAAAGAAGAATGAAGGTGCAATCTGAGTCCTGGGAGCTAACAACAAGCAAACCTCTGGATCTGGATTTAAGGGAGGAACATTCCATTAATTTACAAATCTTCTGTGGTTTTCTTCTGGAGAGAAAGAGCATAGAGGCAATTGCCAGCACCAGAGTGCTTGGATTAGCTGTTGATTTGGTTGAAAACAAAACAAAGGATAATCCCTACCTCCCCAACTGAGGATCTCAATTTAGAGTTGCTACCAGCAGAATAAATGAGAGCCATTTCTCACATTGTGTTCTTGGAAAAATATTTATACAAGGTAACACACTGAGAACTGTGCTGTTCAAGTCCAAACTCAGGCTGATGGAGAGCTTCCCTGCTCTTGCTGTGTGTACATGTTTTATGCATACACAGTACACATATCTTTTCTATATTTTTAAGTGGCATCCACTTCACTCAGTGCCTTTTGATTTCAATTATCCATTTTGGCTAGTGGAAATAAGAGAAGGCTACTTTTTCATTCTGCATTCCTATAAAAATGCTAATTTTGGAAGCCTACTTGTGGACAAGACCAGAAGTATAGGAAATAAAGAAAAGCACAAAAATAATACTTCAAGATCTTTTCTTCATATGCATAGTCTTAGCATGGTTTCTAGCATATATGGCAATTAATAATACCACCATCACCACACCTATCACCACCACTAATACAAATTTTTAATACTATCACATTCTCTAGAAAATATCTGCTCCAGTTCTAACATTTTCCTCAACAACCCAGTAACCTACAACCTTCTCTCCATAATATGGTTATCTCTACCCATTGGTGTGATCTAGGGTTGAGGTACCTTGAATAAGAATGGGTTTCCTAAAACAATTTCTCAAGATTCTGGTAGCCCAATCAAAATAACCACTGAACATTCAGAATATATATTTACATTTGCACTCCCAGAAGACAACTGGACACCTCCTTTGTTTAAGTTCACTCACAGATTTTATTGGAAAGTGTCCTAAATCTGCTGTTTCTGACTTGTATAACATTGTTCTACAGTCTCCATGAATATCTCACCGTATCAAAACAGAGGGTTTTTACTATTCTTTATTCATCCACCATTTGTACAGCTCAATGTAGCAAATGTTGAAAGAATCAGCTTCTCTTTCTACTCCAGGCCTGAAACTCATTAAACCTAATTACAGGTCTGAAACATTTAGCCATGTAATGTATTTAGCTGTGAGTGTTGCTCATAGTAGGTGTGTAGTTAATGTTTTCTGATTATTTTATCTTTCCTATAAATTCTTTATAGTGGGGAAAGGAGCATCAGCATCTTCTCTGATGCTGCAAGAAATTCTTACCCCAATTGAATGGCATAACATGAATGCAGTGGAGGTTCATTCCTTACTCATGTAACAGTGTTTCCGGTGGGCTTCCACAAGATGGAAAGACCTACACTTGTTCCATCTTGAGACCAAGTTCTTAGATTGGGTCTCAGGGTTTCTGCATTTACTTGGCAAGTGGGTAAGAAGTGATATTCACTTCTCAACCACCTTGGCCTGAGCTGATATATCTCTTCTATTTCCATTCTACGGGCAAGAATTAGTCACATGACACCACCTAGATGCAAGAAGGACTGCAAAATCTAGTTCCCTGATGTGGGTCTACTTCCTTGCAACAACTCTAAATATTAAAGGGGAAGGCAGATCTTTGGTGATCCGTTAGAGCCTCTGCCACAAAATTCAACTTACATTTGATATATATATGTATGTGTGCATGCACATAAACGCACATCACACACCAGATATTATACATATATATTTTAACCTCATATCACTGTGGCAAAAAGCAATGTGTTTTATTTTACAGGCAATGTATAAAACCTTGAAGCTCATCCAAATCTATTATTATCTGATAAACCCTTTTCCTCAGTGCAGGATATAAAATATATTCACATCTGTTGTAGATTCAATTATTGGCCTTGGGTCTTTGTGCTTTTGCCATATACTATTCTGTCCCTCTATTGGAGGAACACACTTTTCTGCCCCTTCACTTTGAGCTCAGCCACATAATTTCTTTGACTAATAGGATGTTAGGAAACATAACACAAGTAGGGGCTTAAAATGTACTTGTGCATTTGAATTTCCCTTCTGGCACCTCCACCACTGCTATTTGAAGAACATGCCACAGCTAGCTAACTGGTCCAAGAGGGATACGAGGCATGTAGAATAAAGTTGCTGCAGCTGACTCACAGATATGCAATGAGAAACAGAGTGGTCTAGCTGAGCTCAGCCTAGAACAGCTTACCTCCAGTGAGCTCATAAATCTGTGAGAATGCTTAATGTTGTTGAATGCAACTGAAATTTCAAGCATTGCACAATGTTAGTGTGGCAGTAGTTAATTGATATAACACATTTTTAAATTTTTTTATGCTGGCATAGTAATATGTGCCTGTAGTCTCAGCTACTCGGGAGGACGAGGTAGGAAGACGCTTGAGTCCAGAAGATCGAGGCCAGCCTTGGTAAGATAGACAGACCCCATCCCTAAAAAAAAGAAAAAAAAAATTGCTCAGTAACCGACATTCCCATATCATCACAAAAATAATTTTCCCCTTCTAAAGACATTTTCCATTCTGAATTTTCCAAGAACACCTGGACTTATGCAGTTTAAATGGTAATTGAATAGTTGCCTTTCAAATGCAAGGTAATAAGAAATTGGAGAGTGAGCTCAATCCACTAATGCTATAGATGCCATTAGGTGTTGCTGTTGAAGACTGTCCAGCACTGTCCTACAAATATCTGTGATAACGTTGGTATAGATTCTTACACTAATCACAGGAGTGGTATAGGAATCTAAATTCTGAGGTTTAGATATTAAGAACATAGATCTCTATTCATACTTACCTTCTCAGCCACTCTCCCACGAGCATACCCCTATGTCAATGTGGCTACAACCTCAGCACATTGTGTTATATTGGCCTGCTCCTAAAACCCCTGGGCCCATGTTTGAGACCAGATCAACAGCTAAGACTCCCTCTGCTACTTTGGCTTTTTCTGCAAGCCAAGACCATTCCAAACCATCAGAGAGAGTCTAAAAATGGTGAGGATAGAGGAGAAAGAGATGATGATAGTCATCTTCCTTGAAGTCATTGTCATCTCTGCACATTTTCCAAGCCTTCTCCAAATTACAGCACTATATAAGCAAACAATATTTTAAGAATTTGCATTTTTTTGGCCACAAAAGTTTTGTTATACTGTTTCTGCAATGCATTTAAGTATCTGCTATTATTCAAGTGCTTGCCCCATACTAATAAATCAGCTCCACACTAATGCAGTATCCCTATGAGCAAAAAGCTGGCTAGTGTGAATTATCCCATCTTTCATGATATTATGTGTAATATTTTATTTTAAATATTAGTTATTTAAGGGGAAATTATTTAGGGGAAATAGCTGTAATAGGGGAAACCTAAGGTTTACAGAATGTCAGGGATTACAATATCACTTAGTTTGCAAACTGTCAGCCAAAGTCAGCCTTCAGCCAAGGAGCTTGCAGATGGATTTGGCTACTTTAGCAAATGACTTTAGGCAGAGCATGGCTTCTCAGTTTTAAATCTCTGCCATACCAGTTGCCTAGCAGACAGTGTCTCTAGTAGTTTCTCCTTTCTTTTATCTGCAGGTATCTGAAGACATTTGAATTTGAGATCTCTATTATAGATAAATGTTCTAATTTCATAGATAGGGAAAGTGAGATCCAACCTGAAAATGTGGTTTGTTTGATGATTCGTGTAGTGAAATGTGGAACTCCAACCTCTGGACTTTGAGACTTGATGATAAACTAGGATTCAGAATTCATATATATTGAAAAATGAATTGGCATGAGTTGAACTTAGAAGCTATTATTTTCATTCTAAAGCAAAAATCAGTGCATCCAGGTGTCAGGCAGGCTAGAGTGCAAGCGGAAAAACTGTGACCAGAATAAGGAAGAATGGGCCAGTGGGGAAGAAGAACAAGATTCTCCAGGTTTCTTCCTCCAGGACCAAACAGCTGCTGAAAGATGGTAAATGTTTCCTTTCTGGAGCTAACTCTGAATTAAGTAAAGGTGCCAAAAATATAGATGAAAGGAAAAACATGTAGACATTAAAATTGACTCTCTTTCCCCAAGTAAAACAGATGGCTGGAAAGAAGTCAAGAAGTTGGGTTGAAGACTGAATGGGTGGTCCCAGGAGAGGCTGAGACATTGTCCTACAAGCTTTGGAAAATAATCAACTTTTAAAACTAATTAATTCAGATTGCTCTTCCCAGGCGGCTATTATCAGACTGGCTGAATGAGAAGGACCAAGGGCAAGAGATTTTCAGTGGAGTTAGTGACTAGAGAGAAAGGAAGGAGTATGAAGAATGGGCAAAAAACAAACAAACAAACAAACAAAAAAAAACACAGGAACAAGAAAACCTAGAATATCCTATGTCAGCAATTCTACTTTGATAAGAGAAAGAGGAGAAAAATTTGTATCAATGGCCACATACCAAGTGGGAAATCAAAGAGAAAACAATAGAATTTGCTCAAATCTTATAGTGTGCATGATAATACCATGAATTTTGATGTCTCAATGGAAGGTAGGTTGAGAGAGAGAAATAATCTGGGAATAGAGAAGAACATATATTAACCAGGCTTTTCCTTCCTGCAGAAAAGGAGTGGGCATGGTCAGCTATATAAATCTTCATGACTAAGGGTCAGTGACGCATAGTCTTTGATAATAAGAGATCAGAGCTGGTGGACAATGCAAGGCTGTAGAGATCTCTGAGCAGCAGTAATTCTGGAGACTGGTGGGGGCTAAGGGGAGTCTAGTTGGAGGAAGAGCCAGAGTTTGCAATGGGAGGAAAAGGAGGGTTAGGAGATTAATATCTAGCCTCCAGGAGAAGGTGCTAGACAGGAATGGCTGGGTAGATGAGATATCAGGAATCCAAACTAATCAACTAGGGTAAAGAGATATAATTTTTATTGGTAAATTAAACAAATAGAAATAAAAAAGTAGGGTTCCTACTTCAAATGAGAACTAGATTTATCAGAAGGAACTGGGACACAAATCTAGATACTTACACTGACTCCAAACCATAGTGTTTAGAGCATAATTGCAAACTGGCGACCTTCAGTAAAAATTGGTCCATAGATAGATTTCATTTGGCACATAAGATTTTAAAAATACATGAATTCTGAGTAGATTTTGATTGTTCTCATCACACACAAAAAAATGATGTGTGTGAAGTGATGCATATGTTGAGTAGCTCAATTTGACCATTCCACAGTGTGTATATTTGTATTTCAGAACAACATGTTGTACATGATAACTATATACAATTTTTATTTGTCAATTAAATAAACAGAAAATGTTTTTCCAAATGTTTATTGAAGCAATGTCCCTCATTGTTCCTAAGCAATGTTCCCAAGCAAGTTCCTCATTAAATTTTTTAAAGAGAAAAAAATATAAACTCTTTGCCAATATTTCAGAATCAATCAGCAGTTTTATAAACAAAAATCTGAACTTCTGGGTTTTTTTAAATTAGAAAATCAAGCAACACTGGTCATACGATTTGTGGGGTATCCAATAAATCACACCCTTGTTTTTTCTTAGTTTATGAATAGAATAAAAAATGAGAAATAAAAAGGATTAAGGCAGGTGAAGATGAAAATATCTCTTTTACTGCTAACAAAGTCTAAGACGAAAGATGTGGCTTAGGTGTGCAGAAACAATGGGGCTCTTAATACCAAATCCCAGAAATAGGCTTCTGTAGTCAGTCACAGGCACACTGAATGACTGCAGGCTTCCCTAGGCAGGGGCTTAACTCTGTCACACTGGCCACATGGAGGAGCGGAGAGGCAAAGACTGGAGAGAAAGAGCAAAGAAAAGCCTGGGCTATGAAGTCCCCATCCTCCCAACTTGAGTGACCTGATCCGTCAGGTATCTCTGAGTAGGAGTGGATGAGAACATGGATAGAGGCCAGGTTGTACTTCTGTTTAGAGAAGGGGAAAAACAGTTTCTTCTCCATCCCTGGGCACCCATTCTCCCTGTGGCAACAATAGCTCCTGGCTCTGTGGTCACTGAGTGCATGTTCTCCTCTTCACTGCAGTTCCATCCCTACTACATATTATTATGTCTCAGCTAACTTGCTTCACTCACTTTCATTTCCTGCCTTGCCACTCTAGTATTTGTTTGTGACCATAAGTATCATCAGGTGTTGTCAATGTGGTCATCACACCACACAACAGGTTAGTGAAGCAAAATGGTTTCAGCACCAACCTCTTGTTGCTAATGGAACCCAGGAACCAGAGAGTAGAGCCTATAGGTTTGTGGCCCTCAGTACATCCAGTTGAAATGGATTGAGCAGAGCAAGGTTGTATGGGAGTGATGTTAGCAAGCAATGGGCTCGCTTTCTCATGCGTATAGAAACCAGTACTATGACACTGGCTTTTGAAAAAAAAAAAAGCTTTATTGTGAGCTGACTGGCAAGGAGACAGGAGGCGAGGCTCAACTCCATCTCTCTAAGCTGGGGTCTGGGGATAGGACTGAGAAAGTAACTATGAGAGAGATAGGAAAATGCAATGAGGCATGATCTGATTGGGTCATGCAAAGGGACGGTGCTGAGTCCTTGGCTCTTAAGTCTGTACTGTGACAAAATAGGGCACCCTTTGCTTCTTAATTCAGTCCCTGTTCCTCAATCCCAGTACTTAGGTTCTGCCTGTGGATGACTTTTTCCTTCCAGTGGACTCCAGGGTCATGAATCAGGCACATTTGGTTTATCTGGGCATGATCAGATTAATGACCTACAATCTGGGGGTCCCTTGCACTGAAAAACAACTCAACATTTCATTAAATTTTGTTAGGAATGAATTTGGACCAGATTGAACTGGTTCTGTGGCTACATTAACTATATTTAAAACTCAAAATTCTATCCATGTAAGGATAACTAACTTTTCTGGAAATGAAGGCTACAGTATATTGGAGAAACATACAGCTTTAACACATTAACTGCCATGTAAGTTGTATTTAACTCATGTTAGTTTTGAGCCCGGGGCCTGGTAAAGCAAAACCTGGCCAAAACCTTGCATTTAGTTCGTGAAAATATTACTTGTTGATGTTCTTATTGTTACAAATTAATGTTGACAAATTAATTTTAAAAACATGGATTAAATCAATAGCAGCCAATAATTTCATTTTTCATTAAATTAGAAAGGATCATTTTGTTTTTGAAGTTTTTATTCTATTTTCGTACTAAAATGCCATGGCCCCAAGGGAAATTTTTTTCTAGTGTTGCAGTCAATGTGTTATGCAGCAAACAGAAAGCAGAAGAGAAGAAAGGAAGAAGTAGAAGACTCAAAGGCCCATAGCCCACCTCTCATAGTCATTGCACTGCATGCCAATGGCCTCCCAGTTATCTCATTCACAATTGTATTATTTATGCCCTGCATACAAAAGGCACTCAATACATTTCTATTAAGTACATGAACAAAAAGTCCAAAGTGTCTTAACGAAGAGGCTGTTCGGGGTAAGTACTGAGAACATGTTTTATCAGGTGGGAGGCTAATGTTGACATTGTATAGAGGGAGTAGAAGCTAGATGATAGCATCCTGAACAAGCTTGAGTTCTTTTCCAAAACCTTTCCTGATATTCCCACCACCTGAATCCAAAGTAAATAGATCAAACCTTCATCTATGACACTGCTGTTGCTTATACCATATAAATATTTATCATGCTATGTAATTTACTATACAGACTAGATGTGATTTGCATATTGAAAACAGACCTACTCATTTCTCTAAAAAATGTATGTTCAAGAGAAGGGAGATAGAGAATACACAAATAAATAGATAAGCACAGAAACATGAAGGTTGCTATAAATGCCTTGAGTCAGTGTTATAGACTGTGTGTTTATGTCCCCCCTCAAAACTGATATGTTTAAACCCAATCCCTAATGTAATGGCATTTGGAAGTAGGGCCTTTGGGAGGTAATTAGGTCATGAGAGTGGAGCTTTCATGCATGGGATTAGTGCCCCTACAAAAGGGACCCCAAAGAGCTCCCTCATCCCTCCTACCACGTGAGGACACAGAGAGGAGATGGCTGTCTGTGAACTGGGATGTGGGCCTCACCAGACACTGAATCTGCCAGCACCTTGATCTTGGATTTCTCAGCCTTCAGAACTATGAAAAATCAGTTTCTTTTCTTTATAAGCAACCCAGGCTATAGTATTATGTTATCACAACCCAAATAGATGAAGAGAGACAGAATAAAGGAAGATTTCAAGCAGGAATAATATCCTATGACTTACTCTGAAGGCCCTATTGAGAACAGATGTTGGGGGAAATGATTGGAAGCTGAGTAGGAAACTTACAAAAGATGATGGTGGCTTATACCATGTTGATAGTAGTGGATATAGTGAGAAGTGATTGGATTTATAGATAGATAGGTAGATAGATAAAAGGAAAATGGAATTTACTGATGGTTTGAAAGTGAGTTATGAGAAACAAGGGATGGTCAAGGATCCTAAGACAGTTTGGGCACGTGCTTGAAAGGAGTGCCCTACTCCTGAACAGGGAAAGAATGTGGCTGGAATAAGTTTGGGTGAGAGGAAATGTCATTTGGTTTCATATGAATTGTTTTCTTGTCTGTGCCCTGCACTAACTACATTGTAGATTCCTCCATGACAGGAATGTTGTGTTCTTTCTCTTAATATCCACAATACATAGCACAGTATTTGACAGAAAGAAAGTGTTCATTCATTTCCCTAATGTTTGATGAATAAATGAGTTACTTGGAAACATAAAATAATATTTTTGTTTTTTGTATTACACAACAACATAAACTCCATTGGAGGCATAGATTTTATTTAGTTGCTGCTGAATCCTTAGCATTTAGAATAAAGCCAGCCAAAATGTTGTTGAATAAACAGATTTTTATCCTGTTTTTCCTACTGATATTTCTGATCTCTGTATCTGGTTCTGGTTAATCTGAAGGAAATAAAAAAGGAAATTAATATATATTTTTGGCTTTTTTTCTGTCAATTGATGAAAAGTTTCTTTGGGAAATGAAATTCATATTTCTTATTACCAATTGATAGTTGTTAACACTGGCAAATCTAACAGTTTTACATATCAAAATCTCTCCCTCAACTTTTGATCATTACATGTTTTTTTTCCATTTTGCTAGAATTTCATTTAAAAAGTTACTAGAATGTCAGGGAATACTTCCAGACACTTCACTATGTTCTTATGGTTTAAAAGGACACATAGCTGGCTCTGTATTTAAATCTTATTAAGATGCTAAACAAATGATTTATTGAACTGATTCTAATTATAGTTTAAAAATCACTTTTAAGCATCCATCTTTGTCCTGGACGGTTGCCAAAGCTAACAAATGCATCTCAGCTGGGGAACAAGCTGCCACTTCTTCCTTCAGATCTTCTTTCCCACTGGAGACCTGGCTCACACATGGTCAGGACCTAAAAGTCAAGCCTGTCCTTGCGTCTTCCTTTTGTTCTAGGGAAGATTTTACTAAATTGCCTTTTTCAGAACACCACAATCTGTGAAGGTAAGTTATAAAATTATAGTATACTCCTCCTGAGAGATTAATAATGTGTTTAAATCCCCTGTAGTTAACAAAAAATCAACTTTAAACCTAGAGTTTCCCCAACTGATGTAACTGAAGAATGCTTTTATGATGGAGCGTCGTTAATAAATTGTGAGAAACAGAGGGTCACAAAATTGAGTTTTGTGAAGGCCATTAGGAGATACACAGAAGACCCTCCTTTGTCATCAGCTCAAGTTTTTTGAACTCTTTCCTTTAAGTAACTCTCCCCTGAGGAAAATGAGAACTCTAGGTTCTCTTGCACTGGGATTTCCACCACCCACAGAATGGGATAGTAGGAAAAAGCCTTGGTTTGAAAGACAGATGACTTAAGATTTTGTCTTAATTCTGTCACTTGCTACTTATGCTTTGCTTTTGTAAGTCTTTTATATATTCTTATCCTTGGTTTGACATTTAAGAATTGGGAATGATAAGCTATACCCTACTCATCACACAGGACTACTATGAGAAGTGTATACTAGAGAAATAGATAAAGTGGAGCAGAGTATACAAATGTTAAGCATAACTATAAAATTTCCAGAAAGATTTCACTTGTTAAAGAAAAAAATATTCCTTACACTTGTTACAGATTAATGGCCATAGGTATAGGGACCATTACGAAAGGGTCTTAACAATGCCGGAGAGAGATTGAACTCAGCTCTGACTTCAGTAAGAACTAGTGGGAATTTATAACCAAGGAGAAGGATGGAGGTCAATGAATGGAAAAGTACTAAAAGGAACATCAACTATAAGGGGTTTTTGACTAAACTGACTTGATATGATTATTGCTGAAGGCAGGTCAAGGAGGTGAGATATCAAAGGTGGTCAGATACTAAGGGTGGGAATTATTGCTAAATTAACTTAGCAGGATTCTTTCTTGCTCAAACTGGATTCAACAAGGAAAGAGAGGGAAATCCAAGGTCAGGAATAATCAGAAAGGACTCAGGAGGCTGATTAAAGTTTTGATGAAAGGAAAATCTTAATCATTCTTTATCAACACTATTCCATAGTGATATGATGTGAGCCACATATGTTATTTTACATTTGCAAATAGCTATATTTAAAAAGTAAAAGAAAGAGGGGAAATTAATTTTATCAAAACATTTTATTGAACCCAATGTATCCAAAATATTAATGTAAACCAAGCAATATAATCTACTTAAAAATAAGATATTTGCAGATGTTAAACTTGGTGTGTCATTATCTAAACAAAAGAAAATCCATAGGTAAGAAGCAAGAGCTGCTCCAGATGAGAAGGAATCAGCGAAATAACTGTGCGAGTAGTGATGGGAATAAGACCACCGGGGCTTAGGGACCCCATTTTTGAGGACATGGGAGGAGAGGAGGTGAAGGAATGCTGCCTGAGCAGGAGCCAGAGATGAGAGCAGAAGTTAACTGCCTAGTTGGGGGACATTCCAGCGATCTGGGAGTACAGCAAAGCAGATTCCCACCTTAAAACCTGAGGGACCTCGTGCCTAAAAATCCACGGAGCAGTGGCTTGACATGAAAGCCACAGCATGGCTGTAAAGGAAGATTGCAAAAATGTCAGCCCAGGAGAAGGGACCCAGGCTCTACTTCTTAAAAACACCAAGTTGAGCGCCTTCCCTCCCCTTTATCAGTAGAATGCCTTAAATTCATTCAAGGAATTACAAAACACAGTAGAAAGCCTTAAGAATAGGTTAGATCAAGTAGAAGAAAGAATCACAGAGCTTGAAAACAACACCTTTAAATTCAACAAGTCAGTCACAGAGATAGAGCAGAGAAATAAGAGAAAAGAGCATAGCCTACAAGAAATATGGGATTATTTGCTTAGACCAATGTCTAGACATCAGCCTAGGCAAAGAATTTATGAATAAGACCCCAAAGATTATCACAGCATCAACAAAAATAAATAAATGGGACCTGATCAAATTAAAAAGCTTCTGCACAGCAAAAGAAACTGTTATAAGAGTAAACAGACAACCTACAGAATGGGAGAAAATTTTCACAAGCTACACATCCAGTAAAGGGCTGATAACTAGAATCTATTTAGAACTCAGGAAAATCAGCAAGAAAAAATCAAACAACCCTATCAAAAAGTGGGCAAAGGATATGAACAGAAACTTCCCAAAAGAAGACAGAACAATGGCCAACAAACATATGAAAAAATGCTCAACATCTCTAATCATCAGGGAAATGCAAATAAAAACCACAATGAGATATCACTTATCTCTAGTGAAAATGGCCTTTATTAAAAAGTCCCAAAACAATAAATGTTGGAGTGGATGCGGAGAGATAGGAACACTCTTACATTGCTAGTGGGACCACAAACTAGTGTAATCTCTGTGGAAAGCAATATGGAGATACCTTAAAGTGATACAAGTAGATCTACCATTTGATCCAGCAATCCCATTACTGGGCATCTACCCAAAAGAACAAAAAACACTCTATAAAAAAGACACCTGCGCCCAAATATTTATAGCAGCACAATTCACAATAGCAAAGATGTGGAAACAACCCAAGTGCCCATCAATACACGAATGGATTAATAAAATACGGTGTATGTATACCATGGAGTACTACTCTGCCACAAAAAACAATGGTGAACTAACATCTCTTGTATTATCCTGGGTGGGGCTGGAGTCTGTTCTCCTAAGTGAAGTATCACAAGAACAGAAAAACAAGCACCACATATATTCACCATCAAATTGGTACTAATTGATCAACACTTATGTGCAAATATGGAAGTAACATTCATTGGGTGTCTGGCAGGTGGGGGGGGTACAGAGAGGATGGGTATATTCACACCTAATGGGTGCTGTGTGTACTGTCTAGGGGATGGGCATGCTTATAGCTCTGACTTGGGCAGTGCAAAGGCAATATATGTAACCTAAACATTTGTATCCCCATAATATTCTGAAATTTAAAAAATGTACAATGAAAAGCTTATAATATGAGACATACTTATTAGTTA
>CAUYRT010075973.1:0-10409 GCA_963574885.1 Lepilemur ruficaudatus
TGGTCTCCAACTCCTGCCTCCCAAAGTGCTAGGATTATAGGCGTGAGCCACCATGCCTGGCCAAAACAATATTAATAATGATCACTGACATTTGCCAGCCACTTACCACATGCCACACATTGGGCCCAATGCTGTGCATGAGTTGTCCTGTTTTTTTTTTTTTTTTTTTTTAGAAAGAGTCTCACTCTGTTGCCCAAGCTAGAGTGAGTGCCGTGGCGTCAGCCTAGCTCACAGCAACCTCAAACTTCTGGGCTCAAGCAATCCTTCTGCCTCAGCCTCCCAAGTAGCTGGGACTACAGGCATGTGCCACTATGCCTGGCTAATTTATATATATATATATATACTTTTAGTTGGCCAATTAATTTCTTTGTATTTTTTTATAGTAGAGACGGGGTCTCGCTCTTGCTCAGGGTGGTTTCGAATTCCTGATCTTGAGCGATCTGCCCGCCTCGGCCTCCCAGAGTGCTAGGATTACAGGCGTGAGCCACCGCGCCCAGCCTGTTTCCACTTCTAAAACTGGTCAAGCATCCCTAATCTGAAAGGCTCCAAAATCCAAAACTTATTGAGTGCCAACTTGATGCTCAAAGGAAATGTTTATTGGAGCATTTCAGATTTCCGATTTTTCGATTAGTGATGCTCAACTGATATAGTGCAAACATTCCAAAATCCAGAAAAATCCCAAAACTAAAACACTGCTGGACCCAAGTATTCCAGATAAGGGATATTCAAGCTGTACTACTATCCAAGCCCAAAACTGAAAAATGAGTATGCCTTTTCCTTTTCTACAATAAAAACCAAGTGTCTCTTTTTACGTGGACTCCAGGATCCTTAGAGTCAAATTCACAGCTCATCGGCATGAACCCTAGTGGCTTCCATGTCTGCACTCTATTGTTACTAATTTATCCTCCTTCCTTACTCCATCAACAGAGTTCCTCAGTTTTGATTTCCTGATCCTGACTTCTCTCATCCTGATTTTAAAATTTTATTTATTTTTATACTTTTATTGCATTCCTGTGGTGTGTTACCTCAAATCATTTGTGGAATGAGTTGAGAGATGGATGATTTGAGAGGTGGCTGGCCCGCGGGAGATAAAATAGCTCAGATCCTCATTATTTTTTGCCTGATCTATTATCATGGCTTCCAAACTGAGTGCCATATCCCCCATCCCATCTAGTCCCCTCCATTCTGTCTTCCTCTAGACTACAACATTATGCTTTCTAAAAACAAAACCTGGTCAGGTCACTCCCTTGCTTTAAAACCATCAGCAGTTTCTCATTACCCTGAGGATAACATTCAAGATGCCTAGTATATGAGGTGCAAGGTCCTTTGTGAATTTACTACCTCTCATTCATTTGTACTCATTGAGTACCAACTATACTGTGTGCCAAGCATTGTACTAGGCACTGGCATTCAACAGTAATAAAAAACAGACACTATTCCCACCCTCATTAAACTTATGGTATACTTGGGGAGACATATATTAATCAACTCAAGACTCAAATAAATGTATACTTAAAAACTGTGGTAAGCTTTCTGGAGAAGGGTGGTGAGTTCTCTAAGGACACATGGCAGGGGTGCTGATATATGGTAGGTTTTAGAAAGTTCCACAAGAAGTGACTTTTTATCTGAAGGAAGGATTGGATTAGGGTTAACTAGGTAAATGGTGAGGGTGGGGAAGCATGTGCCTTCCTGCAGAATAAATGGTATGCAAAGGCTTTCATGGAGGATGGATTGGAGGAAGCATGACAAATTTTAGAGGCAGAAAGACCAGTATGGCAACGATTCTGTTCTTCATGATAAGAGCAAAGAGGAGAAGTCACTGAAGGCTTTTAAGCTGGGAATGACATGATTTTACATATTTAAAAGATTCCTCTGGTTGCTTTGTGGAGAATGGATTGGAGGAGAGCCAAAAAGAATGTGGGGAGATCAGTTACAAACCTGCTGCAGTTGTCCATTTGACTCAGCTGGGACCAGGCAGTGACAGGGGAGATGGAGAGAAGTATGCAGATATGACAGCTATTTAGGAAGGCTCATTGATAGGACTTGGCAATGGGTTAAAATGGGGGAGGGGTGAGGAAGAAGGAGGTATTAAGGATGACTCTTAGGTTTCTGGAGGGAACAGGTTTGAGAAGGAAGATGAGAAGTGTTTTTAGAAATGTTGAGGTGGAGGCATCTGTGAGTTGGTGCCCATTTGTCACATAGATCTAGTGCTCAAGCCTCACCCATCTGCTTGCAGATCTCTAAATTTCCATGATCTCTCTTGTTTCCTTGACTTTGTAGATCTTGTTCCTTCTCCCTGATATGTCATCTTCATTACTCCCTTTCCCCCCAAACCCTCATCCCCACTTTCTAGGAGGAAGTTGCCTTACTCTGTTTGTGCTGCTATAATAAAATATTAATACCTGATGCTGGGTAATTTATAAATGGTACAATTTTATCCCCCACAGTTTTGGAGGTTGGGAAGTTCAAGATCAAGGTACTGGCAAGTTCAGTGCCTGGAGAGGGTCTGTTCTCTGCTTCCAAGATGACACCTTGAACACTGTGTCTTCACTTGGCAGAAGGGACAGAAGGGCAAAAAGGGGTCTAGCTAATTCCCTGCAGCCCTAATTCATGAAAGCAGAGACCTCATGGGCTTAGTCATCTTCTAAAAGCTCCACCTCTTAATACTGTTGTATTGAGGATTAAGTTTCTACACAAATTTTAGAGGGGACACAAACATTCAAACCACAGTAGGAGTAGCTAGAGGACAGTCTCCAAGGTGTGAATGGGCAGGGTGTTGTGTGTGTGTGTGTGTGTGTGTTTGTCAGTATAGAAGAGCCGAGGGAGTATAGTGGTTAAAAGTGTATCAGAGCATCTGGGCTCATATTCTTCTGTCTTCAGGTGTCAGTGACCTTAGGCAAGTCATTTACTCTCTTTCAGCTCCAGTTTCCTCATCCATAACATGAGGATAATAATAATATCTAGTGTTTGATGTTTTTGTGAGGATTCAATGAAATAATAATGCATATCAAGTATTCAGCAAAGTGCCTGATACATAAAAAGAATTCAACAAATATTGACCAGTGCTATTATTTTTGGGCATTTGTGTGTGTGCAGGGGGTAGGTGGGCATGGGCAATGAAGATACCCGTCTGACTAGAGAAATCCACTTGCATTTAAAAGGAGAGATGTGGCTGCAAATGAGAGGTGGGGCCTGGCTGTGGATGAGGAGAGAATGCCAAAGATCACACTGTCCATAAGTCGCCAAGTAAACACTCAAGCTTATTCTGGGATGCCAAATCCTGTGACCTTTCTACTCAACTTACTGCTTCTTTTTACTAGAAGGAAAATTCAGAATAAGTGGTTGTTAAAAGGTGGGGTGTGTCACTTTAGCAGGGAGAAGGTGGAAATGTTCGAGACATTATCAAAGGGAAGAGGTAAGATAGGTCCAATGTATGCGAGCTTGTGTGTAAGGAGCAGTGGATGTAGGTGGTAGTTAAAACTATATATTACTGGGTTTGGTGTCTGGAGAGCTAGGTTCTAGCTCAGCTCCTATGTTTACTGGATCTATGGCCTTAGGCAGGGCTCATACTTTCTCTTAGCTTTTTCATAGTAGGGCTAGGAATCCCTACCCCACCAAAAGCAAGGAACAAATGATGAGATACTAAGAAATAGCATGTGGGAAAACAGGCCATTACCACCACCACCCACAAATAACATATGCACAAGCTCCTGGCATTGCACATGGCACATACCAGGTGCTCCAGAAAAGGTTCTTCGACAAGACTCAGCGTGTGTGTGTGTGTGTGTGCATAAAATATGTGTGTGTTTGTATGTGTGAAAAAGAAGAACCTGTGTACATTCTTGTGTGGATAGGCAGGTGATTATTATAGAGTCCACAGGCCTCCTTTTCTGAGAAATAAAAAGTTGTAGGTGGTATTTCAAGGTTTTCAGCTTCTCTCTCCTACCGGGTACTGGCTGGGAAGGTCTTGGCCTCTTTTGGGCTCAGCCCTTAGATGAAATGTCACCCCACATTAAGGGGCATTATGGAGAGAGAATATGTAAGGCATGCCTGGACTTCATTCATTTACTTAACCCAACTGATATTAACCAAGGTCCTACTCTGTGACAGGTACTATACTGTATGCTGGGGCTATCATGGTGAGCAGAACAGACACAGTTTCTGCCCTTATTAAAATCACGGTCTAGTAGGGGAGTATAATAGTTTTCTATAGCTACTGTAACAAATTACCATAAACTTAGTGGCTTAAAACAACACGAGTCAATTTTCTTACAGTTCTGGAAGTCAGAAGTCTAAAATGGATCAGCAGGGCTGAGTTCCTTGTGAAGGCTCTAAGGGACAATCCATTTCTTTTCCTTTTCCAGTTTCTTGAGTGTGCCTGCATCTCTTAGCTTGTGGCCTTTTCTTCTATTTTCAAAACCAGCTATGGCAGGTCAAATCCTCACATCACATCACTCTGACCTTCTCTTACGCCTCTTTCTTTCACTCTTCCACATATAAAGACCCTTGTGATTACATTGGGCCCACCTGGGTAATATAGGATACTATGAATAGAGGTCAGATCTGTGGAAAAGGGCCTAGATCCACGAGTGGAAGCCACAGAGAAAAGGAGTTCAGATACACAGAGGAAGAGCTTTCTAAAAGTCAGGGCTGTCTTGAGAGCGAATGGGCAGCTTTGATAAGTAGTGAGCTCCCCATCAGTGGAAAGTTGGAGTCAGGGGCTGCGTAAGCATCTGCTAGGGTGCGGCCCAGGGGCCGGCCCTATGTGGGGGTGGGGCTGGATGACTGGGACCTGGAGGACTAGGGGCTGTTAGGTGGGTGGGACAGGAGCGGGGTGGGTCTGAGTCGGGGGTGGAAGTTCCCCACGGGCAGCTCAGGCCCAGCCGGGCCCCCCACGTGGCCAGGGTGGCGGGGCTGGGCTGGGCGGGGCGGGGCAAGGCCAGCGGCCCGCGGCGAGGCGGTCGCGAGGGCGGGGAGCGGCGCGGAAGCCCGGCCACATAAAGGAGCTGGCGGCGCGACGGGGGCGGCTCTTTCCTGGGTGGGGTTTGTGAAGTCGTGGCCCGTTAGCAGGAAGCCGAGCACTCGCCCGGACGCTAGAGAGGGACCCAATCCGAGCCCCCGGCCCCCGAGTCCGAGCCGTGTGTACAGCGCGATCTCAGAGCTGCCCGACAGTTCCTAGCCAAACTTCACCAACTCTGCTGCCTTTGCCGCCACCATGCCCAAGACGGTAAGTGCCGGGGTGGGCACTGTTGACCCTGGGGCTCTAGCAGACCCTCTTAGCCCTCTGCTGATGGCGGAAGGCTTGGCCGGCCACCGGCCCTCCTGGGACGCCGCGCCCTCCGCCAAGGCCTGAGGCGAGGAGGGACGGGAGTGGGGTCCTGGTGTGGCGCGCCCTCGGGAGTGAGGGGTGTCCAGGCCAGAAGTGTGGACGGGACGGGGCCAGCGTCTTTTTCAGGTTTCAGTTCCCTGAGTCGGGATGCGACAGTGGGGGAAGGCTCCGTTTTGGGCTCGGAGTCTCCCCTTTCTCCTGACGGGCCCTGGGTGCAGGAAAGACAATTCTGCTCCAGAGAACACTTTCCCCAGCCCAGGAAATGGCACTTTTCTGGAACAAGGGTTCCACTGACCAAGAGGGGCCATGGGAACACAGAAGCGGGAGAACAGTGGGAGTTGCTCAGGGCGGATCCCACACCCCCACTCACTTTTCCCGCAGCTTCCCCCAGTGGCTCCAGCTGTTTCCCGTTAGGAGGTGAGGAGACAGTTGTGGAGGGACTCATCAAGGCTGCTTGCTTTTACTGGAGAGCACCAACACTTTACCAGGCACCAGTCTCAGGGGAGGCCTACCCCATCTCCTACCCTACCCTCTCTCCTCACAGGAGAGAGGACCGGATTCTTTCTCCTCTCCACCCACCAGATCCCTGCTCTTCCCGTCACTTAATGCCGCTCTGTCCCCTCCAGACTGTTCTGTGAAATGTGGGTTCTCTCCTGTGAGGCCACACCTTTCTAGAGTGGTGGTTGATTCTGAGATCTGGTCTCCACCCCACTGGTTGTTATGAGAAGAGCAGAAGCCTCCAGGGACTGGGGCCTAGGGGGGCCCGGATGCCCAGGAGGGAGGGATGGGGGAGGGGTGTGCCTGACTAATGAGCTCTGCTTGCTTTTGTGCAAGTCATGCCAAATGGCTGCTGGGGACCTTCCTTGCTCAAGAAGGCCTAGTGACCACTCTGGCTTGAGTCCTTTAAGCCAAACAGCTTGTTGGGCTGGCATAGGCTATGCAGTGCTTCCAGACCCATCTCCCTAGGACTGCCTAAACCTTGTAGAGCTGAGATAGTGACTAGTAGCCTTGAAAAGAGCTGAAGGCCCCTAGGATGAGAGGAGGAGAGTGGGGGGAACCCAGTTCTCTGGGTTCATGCTGAGCTTTACTTGCCACATTGCTGTATTCTTGCCTCACCACCAAGTCATTCTTGCCTTTCCAGAACCCTGTCCTCCAGAAACACCAGGGTTTCAACAAGTATGTGCTTTCACCATCTATCCCTGTTAAATTGCTGGAGTTTTTATGACGCGGGGATTTTCCACACTTTCTTCCCAACCCCTGCCCCACCCCCAACACACACAAAGTGAGAGAGAATGGTTTTGCAAAGAGAAGGAAAAAACTCCACTGTCTCTGCCAACGCACACAATTATGAATATACTTACAGGAGCCTCTGTTTGGGTCTATCTCTCTGTGGTTGACTCCTGACTCCTCTTAAGGTGTGGCTTTGCCTGAATAGTTGGGTGGATCTCTGGGAATAGGCTTTGCTCCATGGCCTCTTTTCCCTTAGGGGCATATCTCATCCTCAATTCGGAGATATCCCACCTTTAAATACAACTTGAGGGTCCTGGATGCTGCCTCACAGTTGTATTAACCATCTCATCTCAGTAAAAACTGGCAAAGAAGACAGCGGTGATCCTTTTCCTGGGTGTGGAGAGAGATTGGAGTATGAGCTATTTGGGGTCAGGCTCATAGTCCTGGGGTACTGAAGGGACCTGAAGACTGATGATATTTTTATGCAGATTGACTGAAACTTGAATCAAATTGGAAGGAGTCAGCTGAATTTTGATAGACTGGAAGCATTAGAGAACTTTCTATGCTGTTTGACTCAAGGAACGGTCAACTTTTACAAAAAAACAACTGTCATGCCTGTTAAGATGATAGAATCTTAACTTGGAAGGGACTTTGGAGACTATCTAGTAGATAGATTGCTTTTTTAAGCAATGAGGCTATTTAGCCCTACAGGAAAAGACCTACCTAAGGGCACATGGTAACTGAGCCAGGATTGGGTCCAGGCTTTCTGATGCCCATCCCATTGACCCCCTACTCTGACCCAATGAAACATGTCTGCAGCCTATCCAGGGTTGGTTTGACTTTTTTAGCCAATTGTCTCTCCTAGTCAGCCCAACCTCCCTTAAATCTGTTAAAACATGCCTCACTTCCCTCCCCCACTACTTGCCATTCTTGGAGTCTGCTTCTGGTTGCCAGTTTCCTGAATCTGCTTTAGTACAGAGAATAGAGGAGCTTATTAACTGCCATTTATACTTTCTGGTGTGTGTGTGTGTGTGTATAGACAGAGTCTTTCCCTCTTTAACTTTTTTAAGATCACAAAATCTTTGGGGCTTTCTTGGATTCCTTAAAAAAAGGGTTTCCCTCCTTAGAATTTATTAAATGTTGGAGTCAAAAAGGCTCTCCACAACTGTGAAGTCCAACTCTTCTCATTGTATAGATGAGGAAACTGAGACCCACAAAAGGGAGACACTAACCTAGAGTGATATAGCATGTCAGTGGCAAAGCTAGGACTTGAATCTAGGTCTTAGTTAGAGGGTTACTCTTGGTAAAACCTCTTTGATATGCTGGGATTTTAGCCTTGTATCAGTAGGTCAGGGGAAAAGTGATCAGATGGCCATTTGATTGGGCCATCAATGTGAGCCCAGTTCCTTAAAGTATTTGAAGGCTTCTGCATTCAGCTAAACTTTAACAGGGCTTGTGTGGACTGTTGGTTCTCCTGCCATTCTTAGCATTGTTTGAGCCACTCAAGTGGCACTAAAGGGGTACTTGGTAAATAGGAGACAGAATCTCAGTCTTTTAACCCTTAAACCAGCCTTGGCTACAGGGTGGGGCAAGGGATCAGGAATGGAGGATGTGTGAGAGAAGATCCTGCATCTCTTTTGGTTGTCTAGTTCACTCTGCCCTTTGTGAAAGTGTGGATGATAGAGACAGAGCAGGAACCATCTTGGGGTTTTACTTTAGGCTTGTCTTTGAACAGCCTTCTGGGCGGGGAGGGGTTGCTGGTGGGGTTGGGAGGCCTTTGTGGGATCCTCTAACACCGTGATCCCCAAACGTTTTGGCACCAGAGACCGGTTTCATGGAAGACAGTTTTTCTACGGAAGGGGTGGGTAGGGATAGGGTGCTGTGGGTGTATGTGTCGGTGGTGGTGAAGAGCTTAGGGGTGATGCACATCGATTTCCTAACAGGCCACAAACCTAGACGGGGCCACGGCCTGGGGGTTGAGGACTGCAGCTCTAAGGCACCAACTAATCTACACTCTTTTGTGTTAGGTTTAGAGAGGGAAAGATTGATCTATGAATCACTGATAGAGATAATATTAACCATAAATCTGCTAACTTTCTATTCTTCTTTTTAATTTTTATTTTTGAAATAGAGTCTCACCCTGTCACCCAGGCTAGAGTGTAGTAGCATCAGCCTAGCTCACAGCAACCTCAAACTCCTGGATCCTAAGCCATCATCCTGCCTCAGCCTCAGTCTCCCGAGTAGCTGGGAGTACAGCCACATACCACCACACTTGGCTAATTCTTTCTATTTATAAAAGAGATGGGGTCTCGCTCTTGCTTAGGCTGGTCTTGAACTTCCGACCTCAAGTGATCCTCCCACCTCAGCCTCCCAGAGTGCTAGGATTACAGGGGTGAGCCACCACATCTGTCCAACTTTCCATTATTTTTGAGCTGCCTGTAACAGTAACTTGTTTTAAGTATGGTGTTGTTACTTTTCTCTTGACTCCTCATCTCATCTGACTGCTTTACTGAATGCTGGAGCTGGAAGGGACATTTAGAGGTCATCTGGTCTATTCCCCTGCCTCCAAATCTAATTCTCTCTGAATGAAATGAGATGACAGCTACAATTACTCTGAATTCTGTTCTAATAGTGTTGCTTGGCAACAGCCTGTCTTAGGTCCCTTTTTATCTTCATGGAAGTCCCCTACACTGGAAATTTTAGATTCAGGGTCCCCAAAGGGGAGAAGATCTGGCTACCACCACTATCAGGGTTGGGCCTTTCATAGCCAGACCTGCTGAAAATTGGCATTGCTACAGGTTGGGAACAGTCTGTTTCTGATCTTTCAAAGATAAAACTGAGTTTTATCTTGTGTCTCTTTCCTAACTCACAATCTTTTCTTGCTCCTACCCCTCCCCACTATTCTTTACCCAAAACAGAAAAGCAGAGTACAAAGGTGGTCTCCTTTGGGGCAGTTTATTGGCCAAGTGAAGGGGGTGGTCTTTTCATAATTGACTGGCTTTGCTGTTTTTCCCTCTTCCCATTTCATGCTTGATGGAGCTGAAAAACTTTTCAATTCCAGATTCTTAGAATTATTTAATTTATTAAATTATTATTATTTAATTATTTAATGTTATTATTTTATGTATCCAGAAAGACAAAAAAATAAAATGCAATAGAAAATGAATATGGTCAGTAAATTATTTATTTTTCTCTTTTTTAAATTTCAGCATATTACAGGGGTACATATATTTAGGTTACATATGTTGCCTTTGCCCATCTGAGTCAGAGCTTCAAGCATGTCCATCCCCCAGATGGTGTGCAGTGCACCCCTTAGGTGTGAATATTCCCATCCCCTTCTCCCCCCTCAAATGCCCAACACCCAATGAATGTTATTACTATATGTGCACATAACTGTTGATCAGTTAATACCAGTTTGATGGTGAGTACATGTGGTGCTTGTCTTTCCATTCTTAGGATACTTAGTGGAATGGGTTCCAGCTCTATCCAGGAAAATGCAAGAGGTGCTATATCACCATTGTTTTTTTTGTGGCTGAGTAGAACTCTATGGTATACATATACCACATTTTATTAATCCACTCATGTATTGATGGGCACTTGGGTTGTTTCCACATCTCTGCAATTGTGAAATGTGCTGCTATAAACATTCTAGTGCAAATATCTTTTTTACAGAATGTCTTCTGTTCCTTTGGGTAGATGCCCAGTAATAGGATTGCTGGATCAAATGGTAGATCTACTTGTATCTCTTTAAGGTATCTCCATATTGCTTTCCACAGAGGTTGCACTAGTTTGCAGTCCCACCAGCAGTGTGTGAGTGTTCCTATCTCTCCACATCCACGCCAACATTTGT
>CAUYRT010075975.1:0-64537 GCA_963574885.1 Lepilemur ruficaudatus
AGGTCATATCTTTTGTAGAAGGTCTCTAAATTTGGTTTTGTCTGGTGGGGTTTTCTCAAGATTATACTGAGGTTCAAAATGCTTAAGCCCATTATTCAAAGTGAGGTGACACAAGACCCAAAGAATGGGCCCCATTTGTACTCGCCATCAAACTGGTATTGACTGATTAACGCTATGGTGTTCAAATGATGGGAGCGATCACTAGGGAATTGGGGGCTGGGGGGTAAACCCACGTCTGAGTGCCATGGTGGGCACTGTGGAGGGATGGGACATGCTTGAAAAGTAGTTGGGGAGCGGAATTAGGGGTCTCAATAGGGGAAAGGAATTCCTCTAAACTGATTTATGTGATTAATTGTGTACATCGGTAAATTCACTGAAAATCATTTAACTATACACTTAAAATGGAGTAAAGGCATGATATGTAAAGCATACTTCAATAAAGAAAAAAAAAGAGAGAGAAAAGAAAATTGAACAATATTCTTAAATATATAGAATAAAAAAATATTTTGTCATTGAATAAGCCTCAAAATATCCTCAAACCTTATTTTTGCTATACATGGTCCAACACACATACACACACATGCACATACACACACATACCAGGACACACATGAACACAACTGAAGTCTAGGACATACATAGTAACCACTGGTAGAGTTCCAACAAATATAAACTCACAATAAGAAAGGTTTTTTTTTTAATTTCCAAAATGCTCAAGAAAAGAAATCACACTAAAAGTCAGTAGTAGCAACAAAAAACATAAGTATATCCACACAAAATCCAGATAGCAGAAATTTTAAACCTAGTATATGAAATGAGTAAAATATACACATACATGATTTAATGTAAGAACTAATAAAAACATGAGTCAAGAACAGGAGTCTATTACAATGACAAGGGATATTGAAAGATAAAACAATTTCTTTTAATTTCTTTCAGGGCATCTACTTATTTAAAAATTTTTAGAACAAATTAATTTTGGAGCATGTTACTTGTAATTGTTGCTGTACAATTTATGGAATGAACAAATGATCTTGCATTTGTCAAAAATCTGTTGTCCATATGTGTTTGCTGCATTTCTGAACTCTCAATTTCTTTGTATAGACCTTGTTTTCTACCTGTAGATAGAACCACAATGTCTTCTTAATAACGGCGGCCTTTGGGCATGGTGGCTCATGCCTGTAGTCCCAGCTACTTGGGAGGCTGAGGCAGAAGGATTGCTTGAGCCCAGGAGTTTGAAGTTGCTGTGAGCTAAGTTGATGCCATGACACTCTAGCTCGGGCAACAGAGTGAGACTCTGTCTCAAAAAAAAAAAAAAAAAAAAAAGAATGGATGCATAGTGCAAACCTTCACCAACTCTGTAAATTCCTGAAAATTATTTGACAGACCATGGGTTACCCCAAACCTGACACTGTCAAGAAATAGCTATTGACCCTCCGAGCCCCTGCAATGTTAAAACAAGCCCAACATCTTTTAGGCCTTTTAGGTTCAGAAGGCAACATATTCCTTCTTTACAAACTTCACTTAAGACTATTTGTGTGGTTATTTGCAAATCAGCCCACCTTGAATAAGCTACCCTCCAACAAAAGGCTCTAGATTCTGTCCAAATTCAATATAACAGCCCCTCCTGTTAGTGCCCCTCCATCAGTCTCCTTTCGTAGTAGCAGTGTTAGTAACCTCCTCTCACACCTCCTGGAGTCTCTGGACCACTCATAATGACCCTAAGTTACCTATGGGCTTCTGACGCAAAAAACTGCCCTTCTCAGCCCTTTGCTATATGTCACTAGAGCGGCAATTGCTGGCTACATACTAGACTTTCCTGGAAATAGAGGTAGGTCCAACATGCCTTGAGCCCATGGCCCTCCATACTCATATGCCCACTATGCATTGGGTTATGGAAGTAGCACACTACAAGCTTGTCATGGCCACCAAGCCCTCCTTACTACAGGATAGAACTGACCCTTGGCCCTGTGGCATATCCCACCTGCAGAAGGGGGGGTGGCCTCCCCAGTCCTCAGTTCCTTGCCAGATGTCATGGTGCTGGAGGAGGTCACCCTCTTCCTTGGCTACCTGGAGAGACCCTGGGGTCAACTAAGTGAACAACAATGGGAGTTCATACACTTTAGAGATGATACTGTCACCATTATATGTGATTGGAGCTCACTAGAGAACTACTGTTTTTCATCCCTTTACCAGAACATCCGGTACAGGATGGGACTCAAAGGCCAACACAATTGGCCAAACTTCAGGCAGGCATTTTAGCACTGTTTTCCCTGGCCAAAAATAAGCCCCATCTACACCATTTTACAGATTCTTGGGCCATTGCCAATGGACTGGCTCTATGGTCTGGCCAATAGCAGCAACAATAATTCCTCATCCAAGGTTTCCTTTGCAGTAAAGAACTCTGGTAATCTACTGCCTCGTAGATACCCCAAATATAAACCAAGATCACACATGCCTGTACATATATATACAATACAAGCCCTCACTGAGACATTCCTTATATCCTTTGGAGTTCAAGATATTACTGATAGTGACCAAGACACTTATTTCACTTCTCAGAATACACAATATTGGGCTCTTAAACAAGGCATTCAGTGGAAACTTCACCTTCCTTACAGGCTACAGGCTTCAGGCTTCATAGAGTGCCATAATGGTTTATTTAAACAAGTTCAAATTAAATTAAATGAAGCATGTCACACTTTTGTTGTCACTCAAACATCAGGAGTGAATTATAATGAAGAGCCTGAGTCCATTTTTTTGATGTTTGAGTACTAACAGCTTTTAAGCCTCACCCCTTTAAGCCTTTCCCCTTATGCCCCACATCTGGGCAAGCTGATAAGAAAGCCTTAATTCTGCTGCCTTTGGTGCTAGCAGGAGTTTCAAACCATGCAAGCCTCTACCTATACACAGAAACCCTCACTTAAGCCCCACCCTTAACAGCAGTTAAAGTCCAAGCCAGCCTCCTGTCCTTGCCATTTTTGGACCAACCTGGGGGACCTAGCTGCTCTCCCCCCATAGCTCCGTTACATAAGTAATAAACATTTTCATACCCTCTTGAGTGAGTATGTGGTATCATCAATCTCTGAACCAAATTTTGGGAGACAGTTCATCTTGTTTCTGCATGATGGTCTCAACACATGACTGCCATGTCTCTTCTCATGATCTCAAGGTAAGTACTGCAGCTCCAAATAACACATTCTCATACCTGCATCCCAAACATAAAGGATGGGGACTCATGGTGAAAGGATTTCACTTTATTGGTCCTCTATCTAATCACAAAGGACAATCTTTCCCTGAAACCCCCAACAAATTTCTTGTTATCTCTCATTGACCAGCACAATGTCCACCCCTAAACCGATTACCAACAAAGGGGAACAACATTGGGTGAAACCAATGATGCGAGAATACCCAGCGCTTGCCACATCACTGTCTAAGCAATGTAAAGGCTCTGTTAGCAAGAGAGGGGGCTTTACTGTTGGTTATTAACAAACAATATTTAGCACATGAATGTGGATACAGTCACTTTTCAGATATTTTATGTAGAATTTTTGCAGATATGTCGGTATATTTTGTGTTGTATTATTTTGTACACTATTTTTCTGATTAGCTATTAAAATTTTGTTGGATTCACAAAATAAACTGGGGAATCTGTCAATCTTTTCTTATGGTGTGGAATATACATCTTTAACTTATAATATGCATCTTTAACTTATCATAATATACCTTCAAAAGTTACACTGCTTAAAAAATGAAAAAAAAGAGTTACACTACTTAATATGTAATGTGAGAATCTCACAACAAGGAATTGTTCTTGGAATATTAACCAAAAGTAACATAGAAATGCTGGTGCAATCTCTTTGCAGCTATATTTACAAATGAGATGGGTCAATAGCATTCTTTTGGTAATATATTTTTTTCATTGGGTATCATGCCTACACAAAGTGATCTGGGGAGCTTTTTATATTTTTCTATGGCTGAAAAAACATACATCACCATAATGATCTGATTTTAAAGGTTAAATGGAAATTAATATGGAATCAATTCTGCACTTTTAATGACTGGCTATAACTATGCTTCTAAAATTTGGAATCCCCAGGACTCAGTCCACCATTTTCTACTCATCTCTATATGAGTTTCTTCTCCATAGGGGATTTCATTCAGGTCCATGGTTGTTAAATACCATCAATTCACTATTGATTTCCAAATTTATATTTCCAACTTAATTTCTCCCTTGTACTCAAGATCTGTATGTCCCAGAGGGCCTACTTGATATTTCCCACATCCTGGTTGCTAAGAGATATCACAAACCACATCTCTGAAATTGTACTCTTACTTTTTCCTTTCTTTTCCAAGTTTTCTCTGTCTCAGAAATGGCACCACCATTCACCCACTTGCTCAGTTTTAAAAACTAGGGGACATCTTTGCCTCCTTTCTTTCCTTAATATTTACACCCCTTATTCAAACTTTCTATAATACCTGCCAATTTTACTTTCAAAATATATTCTCAGTCTCTCCCTTTGTGTTCATTTCCAGTAACACCACTTTAGACTAAGCCAAATCTTGATCATTTCTTGCTTAGTCAATTGCAACAGCTTCCAAACTGTTATCCATATTTATATTCTTTATCTTCATGTAACCTCTATTCCACGCAACATTCAGAGTAAAACATTTCAGATCTGATGACACTACCACTAGCAACACTACATTGTCACCCCCTCACACCTAGAATAAATTCAATCTTTTTAATATTGCTATGAGGCCATACAAGATGACATCTTTGTTTATATTCTCAACATCATCTCATTCCTCTCTCTCCCTAACTTATCATGCTCTGGTCACACTGAACTCTTTTCTATTCCTTGAAGTCTTGAAGCTCTTTCCACACCAAGACTTTCACCACTGGAGTTCTAGATCTGAGCTCAAATGTCATCTTCTCAAAGAGATCTTCTCTAAACTCCTTATATATAGGGAACAATCTTAAACCCTGTCTCTCACATCAACTTATACATTAACTTGATAGCACATATCACAATTACCTTGCTTATTTATTTACTTTTTTCATTATTATTCCACCAATGGGATATAAACAGCATGAGGACCAGGAACTTTTCAATATTTTGCACTTTTTGTCAAGTGAACTTACTATGCATTCAATAATTATCTGTTAAAAGAAGAAAAAATATGGATTTGATAATCAAGAGAGAAGTCTAAGCTGGAAATACAGAGTTGTGATAGAGGTAGTATTTAAAATTAGAGAAGCAAATAAGTACATCCAAGGAGAGCTTATAAAATGAAAAGAGAAGGGGTCTGGGGACAAAACTTGGGAAACATGAACAGTGGGACCTTGGGCAGAAGAAGAACAAGAAGTTCAAAGAAACTGAGAAAGATAAGCCAGAGGAATAGGAGGAACATCAGTAGAATCTGATGTCACAGAAACTAAGACAAGATGGAGCGCCAGGGAGGGAATGTTCAACAGAATCAAACCCTACTGAAAGAACATGCGAGAACCAACTTTTTTTTTTTTTTTTTTGAGACAGAGTCTTGCTGTGTTGCCAGGGTCAGATTGCTCACTACAACCTCAAACTCCTGGGCTCAAGCAATCTTCCTGCCTCAGCCTCTTGAGTGTAACTGGGACTACAGGTGCATGCCACCATGCCAGCCATGAACTAACTTTTGAGAATTCGCTAGTTTTTTTTGTTTTTGTTTTTGTTTTTTTGGTTTTTTTGAGATAGAGTTTCTCTCTGTCTCCCTGGGTAGAATGCAGTGGGATCATCATAATAGCTCACTGCAACCTCCAACTCCTGGGTTCAAGCAATCCTCCTGTCTCAGCCTCCCGAGTAGCTGGGACTACAGGCACGTGCCAATTTTTTCTATTTTTTGTAGAGACGGGGTCTTGCTCTTGCTCAGGCTGGTGTTGAACTCCTGAGCTCAACCGATCCTCCCGCCTCGGCCTCCCAGAGAGCTAGGATTACAGGAGTGAGCTACCGTGCCCGGCAGAATCCGCTAGCTTTTGTACTGAGGCAGGGACTGCTGGAGACCTTAGAGAATTTTCACTAAAGTTTTGGGGGTGAAAACCAAAGTGCAGCAGGTTGAGTGGTGAAGGGAGCACAAAGAAGTAAACATAGCAAAGAATATTCTCTAATGAAAAGAGAGAGAGGATGGCGTTGAGAAGGGCAAAACATAGGGTAGAGGAGGAAATTATTTTAAGCGTGGAAGGAACTCGAACAGGTTTACTGTATGGTAGAAAAATATCCAGAAGCACAGCAGATGGGGGAGATGCTGGAAAGACGGGAGAATAAGATGAATTAAAGTCCTTTAGGAAATGGAATAGGAGATACTGGGATCTAGAGCATGGAGATAAGGTTTAGCAAGGAAAGCTAAGGGACTTCATTGCTCAATCACTTGATTTGCTTGATGGCAAGGTCATCTTCTTAAGATGAAGAGGGAAGAGAGCAGACAGCTTGAGACTACAGAAGGCGTGATATAGCAATTGAGAATTATGGCAGAGGGAGCTGAGTCAAAAAGAGCCCCCCATGCATTCACCTACCCCACCCTCAGATTAGAAATTCTTACCAATGTGCCTGGGACTGTTGTCTCTCAGAACCTCTTGGAAATTGAAGTCCTCGGTAGGCTCACTGCAGTCTTCGGCACCGTCGTCCAGCCCACCTTCCCTGTAGGGGGCGCTGTGACACATTGCTCTCTCTCCCTCAAGCACAGCCCAGAGCGCGGCTCAACTTGCCCGCCTAGCGCGAGAGTTCTGTGAAGGACGGTTGGTCCCAGCAGGCCTTGCGGCAAGACTCGGAGTCTGTCTCTGAGGTGTGCTATCCTGTGGTACCCTGTCGCTCGGGTTGGGGTTGGTGGCCCTCGCGAAGGGCCCAGATTGGCTTCAGGGATTAAGTATTTGTGAGGAGGACGGGAAAAGGGGGAAGGAGGCCGAGGAGGAGGCTAAGACTGGACAAGGAGTGTAAAAGGACTAAGCGAGGAGGTGAGGGGTGGACGGTTGACCGCCCACCGTTTCTAACGGTAGTGGTGGTGGGTCGGCTGACTAGGCCGCAACAGCCATGGCCTTTGACTTTGGGGACCGCAGGAGCGGGTTCTGTCACAGAGAGGTGGTCATGTTCATCAACGAAGAGGTGCTCAATAATGGCGGCAACCCAGACTTCTACGTGAGCTTCTGCTCACGGCCCTGGAACGAGATAGAGGACGGCCTGCGCGCCATCGTGGCCGATCCACAAGTGCCGCGCACCATCAAGCGGGCCTGTGCTTGGAGCGCGCTGGCCCTGAGCGTGCGAGTGGTCGCAAGGCAGCCAGAGCAGCAGGCACGCCAGGTCCGGTGGCTGCGGGAACAGATGGAGGGACATGAGGCGGCCAACCAGGCTTTGGCCTACGACCTGCAGCGGGTGCGTCAGGAGCGTGAGGCAATGGTCTTGCAGTTGCGTCGCGCGCAAGATGACCTGCAGCAGGTGCTGTACGAGCGTGACATGTTGTACTGGCAGCTGCTCGAGGCGGAGAGGTCCGCCCAGGCCGACATGATGACCCAGGATGAAGAAGAGCAGAGTGAGGCACTGGCCGCAGGGGCACAGGGTGGGCAGGTTGCGCTGTCCCTGACGGAGGCGGCCCAAATAGCATCCGCGACAGATGTGCTTTACCAACCAGGACCCCCTATTCCCTGGGTCCAGGTTGTTCAACCCCCTCTGCCAATGTCATTGCCTGCGCCATTCCCCGCGCCATTCCCGGCGCCATACCCAGTGGCATTCCCGTACTTATCACCTTCCCCACTTAGCGTAATCTCGGAAGGGGAAGCGGTGGCAGGTGTTTCAGTCCCACCCCAGTTGCCTATTGGGTATATCTATCCACCTGGCCTGCAGTCAGTTGCAGTGGAGTCCCAGGGGGAAATAGCCTTGCCGAGGGCCCAGAGGAGCCAAAGTCAGGGGGAAGGTCCTGTGAGGCCTCCTGCGATGGCCCCCCTGATTGACAGCAGGAGCCAAGTCCAGGAGGAAAGTGCTGTGAGGCCCCGTTTCAGAAACCTCTCTGAGCACAGCTTGGACCAAGGAGACTCAAGGAAGCAACAATCTCAGGTACAGATGGCCAACCTACCAAAAGGTAAGAAAGACTTTGAATCCCAGCAAGAGGATAAACTTGCCTGAGACCTCAGGAGAACAGATTGAGATTTCCCATGGTGTAAAAGGGTGATTCATTTTTCTTGACACTTGCTATAAATGCAAGAAAATCTAGATACTGGTTGAGGTGGGAAGCCCTGACCCCAAATAAGCTCCTCACTGCATTCAGGGAGGTAGAAAAATAATGGAGACATAGAGAAATGAGTTTCTGGAGACCCCCTTCTGGTAAAAACAAACAAACAAAAAAACACTCACTCTTAGCTTGGCACGATGGCATGCACCTCTAATCCCAGCTACTTAGGAGGCTGAGGCAGGAGGATCACTGGAGCCCAGAAGTTTGAGGTTGCAGTGTCCCATGATGGTGCCTGTGAATAACCACTGCACGCCAGCCTGGGCAATATTGCCAAACCCCATCTCTTGAAAAAAAAAAACAAACAACTAACTCTTTTATTTACATCATAGAAAATTTGAAAACCCATCAAACAAAAATTTTCATTATCCCGCCATCAAGCAATACCATTTTTAACACATTAATATATCTATTTCTACATATGGATCTCTTTCCCTAGTTTTACATTGTACATGTATATGTGTGTATATAAACTTGTATTGTTTTCAAGAAAGATGAAATTCTATTGAATATGTCAATTAATCTTTAAAAGGAAAATTTCTCCAGTTGCATTTAAGTTCACAAGTGGTAGACTCTGGATGGCTGCTACCAATTGGTTGACAGCCTGGAGAAGCTGACATTATGGAACATTCTCTTTTTCTCCTTCTGCATTCTCTTGGACCTCCTCTCTCCCATAACACCAGGTCTTTTTGGCTGAGAATACCCATGCTTTTAGAACATAAGATACATTATGTTCCAGGAGCACTGCTTTTTCTTTGAGAATGCTATTGTTTTACTGTAAACTACAGCAGTGTTGATATTTGTTTCTTGATTTATTTTTATAATATTCATAGATGAGTGCCTATTCTTTGTGTCTCCAAGCTCTAGGAACTTTGAATGAAGCTAAAAAAGCTCCAGCTCCCAAAGCCGAAGCAGCTCCAGCTCCTAAAGCCAAAGAAGCTCAGGCTCCTGAAGCCGAAGCACCACTGGCTCCTAAAGCTAAAGAAGCTCCGGCTCCCAAAGCTAAAGAAGCTCCGGCTCCCAAAGCTAAAGAAGCTCCGGCTCCCAAAGCTAAAGAAGCTCCGGCTCCCAAAGCTAAAGAAGCTCTGGCTCCCAAAGCCGAAGCAGCACCGGCTCCTAAATCTAAAGAAGCTCTGGCTCCCAAGGCCAAAGAAGCTCCGGCTCCCAAAGCCGAAGCAGATCCGGCTCCCTAAGCTAAAGAAGCTCCGGCTCCCAAAGCCGAAGCAGCTCCGGCTCCCAAAGCTAAAGAAGCTCCGGCTCCCAAAGCCAAAGCAGCTCCGGCTCCCAAAGCTAAAGAAGCTCCGGCTCCCAAAGCCAAAGCATCTCCGGCTCCCAAAGTTAAAGAAGCTCCGGCTCCCAAAGCCAAAGCAGCTCCAGCTCCCAAAGCCAAAAAAGCTTCTGCTCCCAAAGCCAAAGAAGCTCCAGCTCCCAAAACTAAAGCAGCTCCGGCTCCCCAAGCCGAAGAACCTCGGGCTCCCAAAGCCAAAAAAGCTCGGGCTCCCAAAGCCAAAGAAGTTCCGGCTCCCAAAACTAAAGAAGCTCCGGCTCCCCAAACCAAAGAAGCTCCGGTTCCCCAAGCCAAAGAACTCCAGCTCCCAAAGCCAAAGAAGCTCCGGCTCCCAAAGTTAAAGCAGCTCCGGCGACCCGTGTGTGACTCCTGACAAAATATCCATCCGGCTCTTAACAGCCTTCACCTCAGTGAGACCTTTACTGGCTGGAGCTAAAAAGAATGCAAAGAAATCAGGGAGAAGGAGACGTTCTGGCACATATTTTGGAACAAGGGAGAGCAGATTTTGTTAGAATTTAATCCTTCTGTTAGCAAAATGGGATTTACATAGCCGAGTTCAAATGGGGTTGTGAACGTAGTGTTAAATTTTAGAGATTATAGCAAGTTTGCTGAATTTCATTAATTAATTAAACAAATAGTCATTGATAGCCTAGTATGTGTTAGGAACTACAATTCTATGTTATTATCTGGTGCACACATTATAATCCAATTGGGTGAGTTTGGTCAGATGACAAGGCCTAATTTGAAATACAGTGTAGATAAGGGGTGTCTTCTGAGCCTTGCATATAGTGTCGCCTTTGGATAAACCCCATTGAAATAACATCAAGATCCATCTCTGTGAATCTGGGGACAATATCTAAGAGACTTTCACGAAAGGCCTTGAGTGACTGAACTGCTCATCATTTTAGTCCCAGTGGAGATGAATAGGCAGTGGCAAATATTGGGAAAGTGGCCTCACACAAGTACAGGCAGGGCTTTTCCCATCCCCTGCTGATGTCTTCCCTTGAGAGGGACAGCTATTTTCCTAGTTGCCCACCAGCCTGTTCTTGAGTTCTCCCCTGAAATCCCACCCAGCTCACCAAGATCAACCTTTGTCAGGGGCTTTCTGTTCCTAACTCATAATAAAGAGTGTGCACTTACCTGCTGTGTCTTCTGTGTACTGTGTATCTCGGGGAAGGCTTGCTCAGGATGGCAGCTTAAATCTGCACGTTCCCTCCATCCCACTAAGGTGAAGGAACATTCAATCTCATTCACTATTGGAGGGCCCCTCCTCCTCTGATGAGTTACCTAAGAATTGGGGACACCTCTGCAGGGCCTTCAAGTCATTGTGATTGTCCCTGCTACCCTCAGTGTCCAAGTCCACATGGTCCCTTGAAGGTGGGCACATCTACTGCTCCAGGGCTGATAGGGCCCTCATGAGGGATGAGGAAGGGAGGGTGCTTCTGCCTAGGCTGGGAGCCCTAATGCCTTGGGTCCAGCCTCCCTCTGTGTACCAAGATGCCATTTCCCTGAGACCTTGTCCCCTGAAGTCCCCTGATGTCCCATGAGCAGAAATTTCCCTCCTGCATTTCTGCCTTCCAAGGCACTGTCCCCTTCCTCCTATGCATAATCCTGTCATCCTCAGGATTCTGGAAAGCAGCGAGGCTGTGGACTGTCTGTTCATAAGACAAATCTTCTATGAGGTGGAGGGGAGTGGAGGCCAGCTACCTGCTTGGTGTAGGGACAGAAAACAAAAATGACCCTGCCCACCAGTATTCTCACTTTCCTCAGAGTCATGATTTCTGGGAGAGCCTTGGTTACTTTGGAAGGGAGCCCTGGAGAGGAAGGGGCCCATCAGGGATGTCAAACCCAAGACTAGGTTTTCTGGATTAGGGGCTGGTTTTGTAATACCCAAGTGTGCTGATAGCTCCTTGGAATTTGGGGAAGATGGGGCACAGATGAAACTTGGGAGTGTTACAGTATAATTTAATGTGGTCCTCAATGTGTGGTTTCTGGACCAGCAGCATCAGGATCACAGGGGAACTTGTTACAAATGCAAATTCTCAGGCCACACCTCAGACCTCCTGACCCCAGAAGTTCTAGAAGTGGGGCCTAGTAGGTGATTCTGATGCATGCTAAAGTTTGAGAACCTTTGTTTTAATCCATTGTGCAATGTGAACAAACCATCCTAGATTTCACTGTGGTTGGTTCACCTAGGGCTTCATAATATACTCCAACGTCCACTGGAATGTCTGTTAAGTCTGTGCATAGTTTTTATATAGCTCAATGTGATTAACCAGTATTTAAGTGCTGGGTTTTTTTCAAAGCAACCTGCCTGAATCTTTGGCCAGAATCACTGGAGTTGGCTGGCAATTCTCTCTTTGTTTTGGGCTGGGCACATGCAGGTAAAAGATAGTGTTTGTGGGACGAGCCTGAGCTTTGGCACCAGAGAGAACTGTGTTCAAATACCTGCTCTGCTATTCACTAGCTGTGCGACCTTGAACAAGTTTCTGAATATCTCCAAGCCCCAGAAAGTGTTGGCTTCTTTCCCCTACCTTTGGGGTTCTTCTCTGTGATGCTGGGTTAATGAGTATAAGGGATTCTGAGTGCCTACTCATACCACTGAGTGCCTACTTTGTGAGACTTTTTGGTCATTATCCTGTTGGTGACTGTCACAGATCTGTAGGGTATAGGTATAATAGATACCTTGTTAATTGTTCTTCAAGGAGAATATTCTATTCCATTTTACAGATGTAGCAACTTAGCCACCTACACAAAGTCATTTAGTTGGGAGTTGGTGAAGCCTGGGTTCAAACCCCAATTTGCCAGGCACCAAATTCCGTGTTCTTTCTACTGTAGTACAGTACCTTGACCTTTTACTCTTACCAATTAATAGCACTTAACAGGGTCTGCCAATACCTTGACCTATAGAATGAACAATAATGGAGGGACTCTGAGTCTAGAGGCAGTCTGGTGGTGAGGAAAGTGGGGAGAGATGGCAAGAGTTAGGCTTGGTTGCTGTGAATAGTGTTGCCGCTAGAAAAGGAGGTAGTGGAAGGAGAGGATTGAGGCCATGGCTCCTAGGGGTGTTGGCCTGGTGAAACCTGCAGAATCAGAGATGCAGGAGACAGAGCAGCACGCAGTGGTCGACATGCTCCCCACCTCTATCCCCACCAAGCCCCTTGCCATGAACACTTCCACTTCCATTCATCTCACTCAACTGCAAGCAGTGACTCCACCCTGGACCTCTCCTGTGAGGTCCTCTGCAGACAGCACATAGGGATGGGGAGAAGCGCCTTTCAGGTGTCACAGGAGGTACTGATAATAAGTGTGCTTCTGTATCCCTATGGGGGCCAGAGAGCTGTGAATGATCAAGGCCAGGTGATTGGACTAATGAACAATGTAAAATAAACGAATTTTTGATAAAAAAAAGTTTGAAATGAGGAGAGTGCCCTGATATCTGGTAGAAATGAAGGCTTTGTCCTCTCACGGGACCAACTCTCACTTATGTGTAGAATGAAAGAAAGAATCAGGCCAACACCCCTAGGAGCCATGTCCCCAATCCTCTCCTTCTGCCACTTTTTTTTTCTAGCACCAACACTAGAAACCAAGAAACACAAAAAAAGAACCAAGGAAATTCAAAACCCACTCTCTTGGGAAATCATTTTCCTGAGGTCCTTCTGATTATCAAAGTAAATAGCATTCACCAAAACAGAACTATGAAAGACAATGAAAAACATCCATAATGCCCAAACCTGGAGGTGACTACTGTTTATACTTTGATGTATTTACTTTACACACTCACACCCACACCCACACACACACACACACATATACATACCAAGACAGGAACCAGTGCATATTCTTTTGTAGGCTACTCAACTGTAGAAGTAGTGGCTCCAATATGGACCCTCTTGTGATAGACTCTGTACTGAGCATGTGGGAGGCTATAGGGATAGGAAGAAGCATTTTCTGGGTGGTAGAGGAGCAGTTATATGGAGAGACAGAGAGAGAGAGGTAGAGAATGAGATCTACTTACCAAAACAGAATGGTACACATTTCTTTTTAACGTTCATTAAGACACAAGTATAGTCTCATATTCTTATTGAGACTGTGATTTTTAAATAGCTTTGTACATTCTGTCATGTCAATGTTTCACAATATACTTAACCAGTTCTATCTTATTGGGCTTATTGGGCATTTAACTTGTTTCCAAATTTTTATTTTCACTCTCAACATTATGTTAGTGTTCAGTTTTCTGTACCATGGCCAAGAGTGAATATTATCATTAAAATAGCAAGTTTGAAAGGTATCTGTTTTAATTTATACAAGTTGAGCATCCCTAACTTGAAAATCTGAAATCCAACCAAAATCCTAAACTTTTTGAATGCTGACATGACGCTCAAAGGAAATACTTTTTGGAGCATTTCAGATTTTCAGATTAGGGATGCTCAACCAGTAAGTATAGTGCAAATATTCCAGAATCTGAAAAAAATCTGAAATCCAAAATACCTCTGGTCCCAAGCATTTCAGATAAGGGATACTCAACCTGTATTTCTATGTTTACTAGGAAGATGGAGCATGTTTTCAAATTGCTAATCTATGTATCTTTCTTTTGTCATGATTTAGCTTTTCATGTCCTCATTCCAGCTTACACATGGAATATTCCTCGTTTGCTATTTATTTGATAGTAAGAATATGAACTTAACCATTTGTCATACTTAAAAGTATTTTCCCTTGTTTGTAGTTTAAATTTGTGTCTGGTGGCGTTTTAATGGTCAAAAGCATTAAATTTTTATATATTGAAATATTTCCCACTGTCATTTCTTCTTTTTCTTTTATTCTTAGGAAGGTCTTCTTTATTTTGAGATAAGATAAACAGGCATCTATATTTGATTCAATATTTTTATAGGTTTTTAAAACATATTTAAATTTTTAAAAATTTAATTCTAATTATCCTTGAATTTATTTTGGTGTTTTGAGGTAGGTATCTATATTTTTCCTCAAGATAATTATCCTAGCATTTTAGTATCTTGGCATTATTTTTCAATGTTCTATTTTTTCCCCATTCATCTGAAAAGAACATCTTTATCAAATAGCAAATATATAAATATGTACACACTGTATATACATACATAATACATAATTTATATACACATACTGGTGTATTATGTGTGCATACTGTGTCTTGTCCTTTGAACTGTTGGTCTATACTTACACCCACCTAACACTTGATTCTAGCTTTATAACACATTTAATAAATGCAGTGCAAATTATCACTCATTATTCATCTTTTTCTAAACTTTCTTGGTAGTCACCACCTGTTGTGTATTTTCTCAGTTGAAGCTTTATAATCAAATTCTATATTCCTTTGAGTCATAGATATACTTCCTTCAATTGGATTCTGTGAGACTTAACTTACAACTTCACAATTCATTCTTTTTCTAACCTAGTTTGAGTAGATTTCGATTCCTGAAGGTTTTATCTCAGCGCTGTTCTCTATCCAATTCCTCTTTCCATGATCTTATCTAAACATCTGATATCTATCATCTTTAGAAAGTCCAAATTGATATATCATAAAAAGCTAATATTTATTGCTTACTATGTACTTGGTGGCATTATCTTATTTGCTTTAAAACTTTACAAGATAGATAGTAGTATCATCTCCATTTCACAGATGGAGAAAACCTAGGCTTAGAGAGGTTAAGTAACTTGTCCAAGGTCACAAAGCTACTGTGTGGTAAGAGCCAGGAATCAAATTTTGTTCTGACAAACCTACCATAGTATGCTATATAGCACTTAAAAGAAGGAAAAGTGAACAATGAATAGTCTATCTGCTTTAAAATTGAAAATTATGTAATAACAACTATAGATACAGACTTGTTTGTGCAATTGAAATTGGCACAAGTATGTTGTACTAAAGGAAAGTTGTAATGACATAATGCTTAAAGGCACTGGCTCACACTGCTCGCATTTGAATCCTAGTTTATTGGCTGTCTGACCTGGCTCAGATCATTAGAGGATATAATTAGATTATATGTGATAAGTTGTTAACTGATCAGTAACTGATGATTAATGGTAGATAATATAATCTACATACGGCACTCTCCACAATGCCCTGAACCTATCAATCCAAGATGTACATTTTTTCAAATTTTAGTATCTTTGAAATCAGTAGGCCTCTCATGACCAGTTTAATTGGCAGTATTTATCTTACAATTGATGGCATCTTAGATTTGATGAAATAAAGTATTAAATCCTTAATAAATGTTTAGTTATTACACAAGATGGCCATTCATTCATTCAGAAATATGTATTCCATGTGAATTATATGCCAGGCATTCTTCCAGGGACTGGGACAAAGTAGTAAACACAGCAATAATTCCTGCTTTCATGGGAAATATACACGAAACACAGATTAACAAGTGAAATATATAATGTTCAGAAGGTGATATGTAATAAGTGAACAGGATCGGGGCATGGAAAGTGGTGGCAGGTGCTATTTTAAATAGGGTGGTTAGGGAATGCTTCACTGACAAGGTGATTGGGGTCAGAGTACAAGCCATGAAAATAGCTGGGGATTGATCTTTCCAGGTGGAAGGCAGAGCAAATACAAGGGTCCTGTGGTGAGTGCTTGAGGAGTAGCAAGAGAGCTAGTATGACTGGAGTAGAGTGAGTACAGGAAAGTAACAGATGAGGTAGGGGTGGAAAGTGTTGCAGATTATGGCTGGAAACTTTAAATATGTGGGTAAGGATTTCTTGAAACTCTTTCCAAAACGCTCTAGATTTGGGAGTAGGAACTGTGTATTGAGGTTCAAAACCATCTAGCAAGGATTGCTAAGTGTCATGGCTACACTGCACTTAAAGCCAAGTGATAACTGGGGGTGGGAGAGGTGGGGATGGCATTAATTTAAGGAAAGTGAGGAGAAAGACAGTTCCATTTAGTCTCTTAAACACACTAATGCACAGTCAAAATGATTCATGGTGCAGAAGAGTTTGAGGGCAGAATGATAATGATATGTGATCAGAATAACTAGATGAGGCTACCCTGAAAAAAGTGACATTCAGGGCTTACCATTACTGATGAGGTACAGTGCAAACTGGCCTTGGTTTTGATCTTTCAAAAGGCATGCTGCCACAACATTTGCCTGCCCCTCAAGTGCGCTGGACAGAACTCAAGTTATTTTAAGAATATTGAAGAACATTTATAAGGTGACTACATACAGGACAGAAGAGTACAAAAGTCAGATTTCTGTAACCATTTAATGTAAGGCATGTTTTTTTAAATCTATTGTTTCTTAGAAGGGCAGTAGGTGTAGTGGTTAAGAGCATGGTCTTTGGAGACAGAAAGAACTGTGCTCCAATGTTCGTTTTGACATTTACTCCCACGCGACTTTAGTTAAGTAACCAATTCAAGCTTCACTTACTTCACCTGTAAATTGGGAATGATACCCTCAGCCTCAGAATTATTACATGAAATACTGTGTGTAAAGTGCACAGCACTGGAACTGCTCAATAAAACTATAGCTGCTTTGTTCTACTAAAAATGCACTGTTTGCTAACATCGCTCCTGTTCATTATGCATGCCTCTTGAAATAAAGGGACCCAATTTACACTGGCATCATAATACATATAGACAGTAAAAACCAAGGAAAAGAAAAACATTTCCTTAGAATTCTAAAGGCAGTTCTAGTATTCAGAGTAAACACAATGAACTTAAAAAGATAACCCTCCAAGTTGACTTTTTAGATACACATGAACCCTCACAGCAATATAGATAGAACCACTCTTCTTGCTATCAGTAATCTTAAAGTGCCTTGTGAGGTGCAGAGTTGTGACGTATATTTGATGAAGGAGCTGAGACAAGAAAGAGAAGTTCTATTGAGACCCTCTCACCAGTCTTGCAAATGCAAGGTAAGGCCGATTTTGGACTTAATTAAAAGCTATTAAATGTCTAACAACTAGAAAATGAAACCCTATTATTCAGGAATTATGGAAGGAACCAATGTTCAGTTCCTTCCACCAAAAATGCCCCTTATGTAAAAAGGAGTATGTTTATGTGTATGTTGTCATTTAATCCAATCATTCAACAACTGAGCATTTGACTGAGTTGTATGGAATTTAAAGGAATTTTCAGAAAGTGGAGATAGCTCCTTCCCTGGCCTTACATATCCCTGAGATATATCTTGCTCAGAATGGAATGAACTTCAACAATAAGTATAGTTCATCAGTGCAGACAGACATATGGTGAAAGTATATTTATAATAAGGTGCTCTTACATTTGTTAGATTTCCATATTTTGTTTTCAATGTTTTCTTGGAATTTTCATAACTATGTAGGTCTCCCTATTTGAAGTATCTCTACTAAAGCTTCTAATGCTTTCCTAATGATGGGACTTAAGTTGCAGACCCATGAGATCATATGGTTTCTGAGATACCTTAAAGCGATACAAGTAGATCTACCATTTGATCCAGCAAACCCATTACTGGGCATCTACCCAAAAGAACAAAAGACAGTCTATAAAAAAAGATATCTGCACTCAAATGTTTATAGCAGGACAATTCACAATTGCAAACATGTTGAAACAACCCAAGTGCCCATCAATACATGAGTGGATTAATAAAATGTGGTATATGTATATGGAGTACTATTCAGCTATAAGAAACAATGGTGATATAGCACCTCTTGTATTTTCTTGGATAGAGCTAAAACCCTAAGTGAAGTATCCCAAGAATGGATAGACAGGCACCACATGTACTCACCAGCAAATTGGTATTAGCTGATCAACACCTAAGTGGACATACAGGAGTAACATTTATCGGGTGTCGGACAGATGGGAGGGGGGAGGAGGGAATGGGGATATACATACATAATGAGAGTGATGCATACTGTCTGAGGGATGGTCATGCTTGAAGCTCTGACTTGAGGAGGGAGGGGGAACAAGGGCAATATATGTAACCTTAACATTTGTATCCCCATAATATGCTGAAATAAAAAAAATAAAATAAATAAAACTGAGGAGAATCACATAAAATTCTGTCAACAAAACTTACTGTGTACTAATATTTTGGCATGTTTTTAATCTTTTTTCAATGTAAAAAATGTACATATTTCTTGTTTTACAAAATTAAGTCACACTATCCAATCTTATGGCATGTACCTTTTGCTTATTTTATCTGAGCATTTTTCATACTATTCAAATTTTTTGAAAACATGTTCTAATACATTTTGTTACATGTTTCTATTGTTTTCAGTCAATCAAATACATACCGAGTACCTACTCTGTGCTGGACAGTATGTTAAGCACTAGAGAGAGACTCCTGGAGTACTTGCTTATGTAGAAAGCTTATATTCAACAAGTAGCAGCAATGAAATGTGATGATCCTACAGGATGCTATGGAGACACAGCAGGAGCACCTAACCTAGTCCAGGGAAATCAGGCTACTGTTAAGCTGAGACCTGCAGGTTAAGCAGTATACAGTGTGTGCCAAGGGATTTCTAGGTTGTATTTCAGTCAAAGAAAACTGCATGTGCAAAGAGGTCTGTAGTCAAGAGAAACCATGTCTCATTCAAGTTACTGAAAAAAGTTTGTTGTGATAAGAAAGAGGAGATATAGGAAAGGAAAACAAATGTGTAAGGAAAGCCTGAAAGAAAAAAAAAGGCTTTGTAAGAAGTTTAAGCTTCATCCCTGATGAAACAGAAAGCCATTATAAGTTTTTTGGATAAGGAGAGATATTGTCACATATATATCTTAAAACAACATTCTCCACTGATTAGGAGGCAGCACTGTCTGAAGGCAGGGAATAGAAAGCCAATTATGAGAACGTGGACCAAATACAGAGCCCAGAGATGGAGAAAAGAGGACTATTTGCAAGGATGAGGACTATAGGAACTGATGCTTGGTTAGATGTGAAAAGTGAAAGGAGACAGTAGTGGATAAATTTCAGGTTTGGACAACTGAGCAGATGACATAGCTCAGTGGGAGAAAGGTAGAGAGGATAAACACATTTGAGTTATAGAAGATGACAGATTGATTTGGGGATGTGTGGAACTTGAAGTTCTATGATATTTCCAAATTACAACACCAATTAGACAGCTTTCTGTATAGATTGAGAGCTCAGTAGAGGTCACTGAGCTGGACATATGGATTTGGGATTCTTCAGTATGTGTATGATGATCATTCCATTTACCAACTTAAAATTGTACTCTATATATAGTTTGTGCATCATAATAATATAATGTTTAAATATTAAATGCAAAAGTGTTGTTAATTTGGGCATTAACTGAATACTTGAATTGTGTAATAATTGTTTGTTGTGTTACAGATTCAGGATGGTAAACATTAGAGAGCCTAATTTTTGCCAGATTACCAAAATTGGACAAATATTGAGAAAATTAAAAATTTAAGTAAATCCTGAAAGTTATTTCTTTTCAGAAGTATATTTTTTCAAGATTTTAGCTGCAAATAAATACAAATATATAAATTAAGTTTAAACCATATTAGAAGATGGTAAGTGATACAGAAAAAAGGCAGAAAAGTGGATAGGGAGTGTGGGTTAGAGGAGAGGGGGTTGCAATTTTGAGCAGGATGATCAGGGAAGACCTCATTGCAAAGAAGAATTTCAAGCAAAAATTCAAGGTGGGGAGGGAGTGAGCCATGTATAATAGATACCAGGGTTAGAGGTTTCCAGACAGAAGAAAGAGCAAAGAAACCAGAGGGCCTGGAAGAGAGTGAGCAAAGGGGAGCAGCATGTAGGAAGTAAGGTCAGGTAGGCAAAGTAGTGTTGTGAGGGAACAGTGGATGGCCTCAGAGTCCATTCTGAGGATGCTGGGTTTTGGTCTGAGTGGAATGGGAAACCTACTGTAGGGCTTATGATTAATTAGTTTTAGTTTCAAAAAATAAATTTTAAAGTACAAACTCATTTTTAACAAATGAACTTTTACTTATATAATCTCTTCCCTTCCCAATATCCTGATATTTTTACTCTCAATTTAACAATGGTGAGGGCAGTAAACATGTTGAAAGTTAAAGAAAAAGGAGAAATAATAAGAGTATATTTTTGTATCATGTGTAAAACCTATATTTAAAAATACACAGTGACTGTCCACAAGACAGAAAAATCAGTGACAAATAAGTCTATAGTTCAAATCATTTCTTTCTTGCCATAGAAATTTCTCAATAAAATAAAAGATGGCTTTTCCTAAGGATACACATTAACTGAGAAAATAGATGAGAGAGACGTGATATGCAAATTTGAAAGGTGATTTTTCAGGATCTTTTCCAGTCTTGTTTTTTGAATTAAACATCCAGATGATGAAGAGCCACACAGCCAAAACCCTATAGAGTTTGGGAAATCTAACAACACTGCTTGTCTGTCTGTCCTGAATTCCAATAAAATTTAAAAAATGTCAAAACACATCAGAAGTGGATGCATTGGAATGAAAGGCAGTTCCCCAGAGATAAAGTGCCATTGCTCTGTTTCTCATCTGTCCCTTAGTCAGCCAAAGGCCAAAACACTAACTGCTCCTTCAGGTACCTAGGTCTCCCTGTACAAGGAAAATATACATTGCACAAAGTGCTGGAAAAGCTACTTTCTATTTTAAAGAAGAGGAAAAAGGAGGAGAAACAGAAGGACACGGAGGAAACATAGTTCTTTATGTGTGTCCCAAAGAATATATGCATGCAAAGCAGAAATACACAGGGGAGAATCCAGTGAATAAATACAAACGAGTTTATTATTTGTGATGATATAAACATTTATATTTCTTTTGAGTGATAGATGCAGAAAACAGTGCCTCCCAAGCTAGACAGCTGGAGCTTTTCCCCTGCAGATTTACACAGGCTCAATAACCCATCATTACTTTGTCTCACAATCTGATCTGACCTTTACAGCTTTGCTTCTTTTATCATCTCTTATTCTCCAGTGTATGGTTGCCTTTATTTTACAGTTCTACAAGTCTTCTTGCATGTTATTAACCCCTTCTCCAGTTATATGCATAGCCTTGAACCTAAGCATATTTTTAAAGGACATTTAAGGAATTGAGCCTTGACTGACTTAGTAATTACAGCATATCTTAAAGGAATGTGTGTGCTTTGTAGAGATTTTGTATGTCTCTAGAGACTTTCAGTACTATGGGCTTTTTTTCCACACAGGAATAGATATTTTTTTAAAAAAATATTCAAGAAAAAGAAAGCAAGCAAGAAAGAAAAAAACACTGGACCGAGAGAGAATAGAAAAGAGACAAGCCCGTAACTAGTCATGATGTAGTTGTGCCACAGAGAAAACCTTTAGCTATAGAAAATGTCTTTACTAATAGTTATTCTTTTTTTTTTTTTTTTGATCCTTATTTCTGATGACTTGGGCTCTCATTTATTGATAGTATTAAGTGAAAAATAACTAAAAAGGCTCTAGTTTTCTGCCTTCACATTTGGAACCCTTTATAATTTCTTCAACTCATCTTAATAAGAACCTATACCCTCCCAAAGCAAATAGGCAAGTATTTGTATTTTATTTTTCTCTACTTACTCAAAATATTAATGTAGATGCCCATAAGGACACAGTGAGTCCTGTCAGCTCTTGAGGAAATTTCCATCAATTCCAAATTAATGGGGCCCTATGTGGCATAGGCTGTATAATGCTTATCGTCTTCATCCATTCTGAGATTGGGGGGAATTTTGAAACTGCAATAGAAGTGAGGAAGGGGGTATCCTTTCCCGCTTTTAAGCCTAGAATTACAGTAGCACGATAGGCTCATCATGAATATGCCCAGTTCAGTCCAGTAAGAGCTTTCAGGATCTCCACAGCTCCCTATGCGTTTTCATTTACTCAAATCCTTCAGACATTTTTATAAAAGAAGGAAAATAGTTCCCAACACAACAGAGTTTTCCTGTGACAGACAAGTGCCAGATAAGCTATATTGTCATTCCCTTGTTTTTCTCAATCTCTTTCCATTTCTCAAATCTTTTGGGGGAAAAAAATGTTTACTTTATCCTCAATGTTCTTTATTCTTTAAATGAGAACAGAGTATGACATAAAGGACTGAATGAATAAGATTATTTCAAGTACCATTGAAAAATACAGGAAATTTAAAAATGATGATCACTTGAGCACAGAGCTGGAGTAAAGAGGAATGAAATGCAAAAGAAAAAAGGGGGAAAATACTGCACACACATTTTCATGGTTGAATTAGGTAAATGCTCAGGGATATTGTGAAGAGAAAGTGAAAGCACTCTCCTCCCTCCTCCACTTTACAAAATGTCTCTGTGATTATATGTCCACCATTTTGGGAATTCTAATAGATGTGTAAGATTCTTGTGAGCAAGAAAGAGAATTGTGATGATTAAAAGAGATGTCATTTAGTCTGTTTATAACAAAGTCCATTACCAGAGCCTTGGGAATAAAGTAGGAACCTTAGAGCACTTTCTGCCAGTTGCCAGCAGCAGATCAAGAGAATCTTGTCAAGGGCAATTACACTTATTGTTCACCCTCCAAAAAGAATCCCAAGTAATTTCCAGTAACAGATTTAAAACCAATTTTCCCTCCTTAGCCATTTAACATGATAAATTCAAAGACTTTCAGAATAAGAATGTACAAGAAGCCGTAATTGTTAAAACTGAATTTTCAGCAAAGCCTTTACATTTTCTCTAAATGCCCAATAGGATTAAATATTCATCAACTGAACCCAAGAAATACCTGCAAACCCAGTGCCCTGTATATTTACTTTATGGCTCCCAGAATATTTGCATTGCTAACAAGCTACTTATTGTATGAATGTTAGTTGGATTTGAAGTATCTGATATTCAGCAGCCATTAAGGAGAGCTTAAGCAGCATGCACAAAGGCGGGCCACTCAATCCTGCATTTTGCATTGTGAAAGATTATATAAAAAGAGAAAACTAGGTCCATTGACTCCTCACGCTGTCCTTGACAGTAACCTTTGCTGTTGCTTACCTCTTACTTCCAGCAGCATCAGAGATAGCTGCAAAGTGCAGACCTGGGACCACTAGACCAAACATCAGCTGAAAATTATGAATAAGTAAGTAGAAACAACATGTAGCAGGATCCACATAACTGGCTTTAAGTATGAATGCAGACAACATACATAAAATGTAATAGGATACATTGCTGCCCCATACTTATGTGTTGCCAGACAGAATAGTTTCCATCTAACACATAATTCATGTTCTAAAAATTAATTAATAAACAATATTATAAGTCGACACTCCAAACCAAGTCACAAATAAAGTTGAACATGATAGAAACTTAATAGTTGTTTTACAATATAATTAACAAATTTCCCCCCAGCAATGACTATTATCTAACACTTCAATGCTGGAGCTTTATATCATAACTGTTGAACTTTTTTTGAAATTAGTCTTTCAAAAATAGAAAGCATTCTTAAAACACCTGCTATGATTTACTCTTCCTATGACTTTGAGCTATTATTATGAGCATCCTCTGTGTGTTCTGCCAATTTTTCAGATGATGTGGGACATAATGTACGGGTACTGCCTACTCCTTTTGCTCACTGACCATTTCTCTTGAATTTGGAGTAAAACAAAGGTAGCCATGTAACCTCCACAGCAGAAGCACATGAGTCCCGTTTAACAAAACTATTTAGTAAATTAAAGCCAGAGCTTATTTTCCAAGTGATAGTCTTACCCTCTGAAAACACATCTCTTTTCTGTTACTCTTAGTGACCTTTGCCTTCACAGCACTCCCTTAAAATATAACTGAATTTCAAATGCTTAAAAACAATAGCTGAAACTCAGCAACAAGTGAAAGAGATTACTGGGTGTTCTTTAAACACGTAATGGGCTGGGCTTTCTATTGACTGAGTCATTAACAAATCTTTAGAGGTGGAGGTTAATTTGTAGATTGTTTTAGTAGAGATGTGAGATAGACAATAAAATGACACCCTCCCTGTCCCTTGCAAGAGATGTCCACATCCTAATAATCTCCATAATCTGTGAATATGTTATCTTACATGGAAAAAGAGATTTTGCTGAAATGATTTAAGTTAAGCATTTTAAGATGGGAAAATTATCCTAGATTATCCAAGTGGGCTTCATTTAATCACAGAGTTCTTGTCATCATGTCTTGATCTTCTGGAAGCTTTACATAATGTTGGCTTAAACAAAATGTAGGCATATGCAATATTGATGTGTATATTTTATATTTTAATATATATTTGAAACCTCTGTAGGGTGCATTTTGAAGGCTCCCAATTTTAATTTTTTAATAAACATTTATATTTATATTTTCTATTTATATTCATATTCATATTAAGTACTTTAGGGTGTCTGGGAGCAGAGTTGTGCTTGGTAGGGAGTTGAAACCAGAGAAGTAGTGCTTATAAAATTATCTTGCCAATGAATATGTGACTTATAACTTAATGACATTAACATAGTACATTCGTATTCTTAAAAGAAATCCAGGTGTAGGCGGCGTTCTGTGTTTGACTCTTTATCTTTTTCTGTAGTCTCTTAAGTCAAGGGTACATTTACAAGGACTTCAATTATTTCAGTTGTAAAGTAAGAAAACTAAAATAATCCCCAAAGTAATTTTCAGCTCTAAATCACCAAACATCATTTTTATTTAGTCTTAACAATACAAAAAGTAGAGAATTTAATGTTTTTATTCACCCACTAATTCATTTAACAATCATTTGTTTAGTGCCTACTATGTGCCATACTCTGTTCTAGGCACAGGCAATAGGTACCAGGAGCAGACTCTACTGTTATAGAGTTTAAATGCTAGTGAGGTAGAAAAACAATAAACAATACACAAAGTAATATAACTGTAATGTCAAGTTGCATAATTGCTAATAAAAACATTTACTTGGATAAAGGGGAAGTAACAATCCACTCCAAAATGTCTTAAGGGTGTTTTTTTAAAATTAATAATTCTTAACCCATATTGTTGCATATTTTTCACTTGATATATCCTGAGATTTTTATTTATTCTTCACAGTTATTCCAGTTCTTTGGCTGCTTGAATCTCTTTTTAAATGGAGTTGCCACTTGAATTATTCTGAAATGTAATTAGCTCCACACCCTCTGAAGAACTAAGTATATTAAGTCAACATTATGAGGCTTTAATACAAAGAAATTCTACCATTTTAATGCTCTTGGCAATACATATAAAGAGACAAAGTCTGGCAGTATAGTAAATAAAATTTAAAGCACGGATTCAGCAACATTATTTCTGTGTTAACATTTCCTATGGCTCTTGTTCTTTGGAGCAGAACATTGTTAAGCTCCAGTGATTCTTCCTGCCATGAGAACAGTCCCTGGCATACCAGGCTGGGCCTCCAATAACTCTTTTATTACTGCATCACCCTGCATCCTTGCCTTAGCTGAAAGGTCCAGCAATGAATTCTTGATGTGAGCTGAGCCAATCAGATTCTTTTTCCTCTCTCAAGATTATCATATTTACAATAAGTGGACCCAGAAGCAGGATATTGTTAAAGCTGAGTCTTTTCAAATGAAAATTATCCAGATAAGGTTTTTGAACACCCGTACTGGGATGTAGAGTAATATACTTCCTGATTCTTCATTATCCATCTCTCTTCTGTTTTTAGCAGACAGCATAATATTCAAAAAACTACACTTTCTAATTTATGCCTGTGGGAATCCTCTATGCTGCTTGCTTTCGCAGCAATTGCATCAGATTCACTTTTGTCATTAGAGTGCTGTGGCAAATTTGAGTGCCATGTGTTTGAGATCCCTGAATGTCTTAGATCCAAAAGACACATTCTTTTGATCAATAATATTGGTAATGCCCCATTATTCTCAAGCCTGATTTGCTTTTGGCTTCTATCAGACAAAAGCTGAAGGAGGAGGGAATGACACAGGTAGTATAAGTCTCCATGTCCTCCATGATCAAAATGTATCTGTTCTGAGCACATCATGGGAAAAATATAAAGGATCTCTGAAGCTTAGAATAGGTTCAGAAAACAGTAAATAAAGTGAAATGAAAGCTGATTCAATATATAGAGAACTTCTAGATCTGTGCTGTTCAATATTGTTACCATTAACCACACATGGCTATTAAGCACTTGAAATGTGGCTAAGTTCAATTGAGAGATGCTCTTAGCATAAAATAGACACTGGATATCAAAGACTTAGTATAAAAAGAAAACCAATATTGTTTATATCGATTTCATGTTGAAATGATGTTTTGGATATGTTGGATTAAGTGAAATATGTTATTAAAGTTAATTTCAACTGTTTCTTATTACTTTTTTAATGTGGCTACCAGAAAATTTTGGATTGCATATGAGGCTCACATTGTCCTTCTATTGGACAGTCTGCCTCTAGACTCTATGGAAGGGTATAATCACATTCTTTTAAAGGGAAAATGGGCAGCTTTTACTGATTCCTAGAGATTTCTCCAGTATAGCTATTAAGTGATTACAAATGTAAAGTGCTGCAAAATGTAACCAACGTGCACATGCGCAGTGAGTTTAGGACTCTGCTCAGCCTCCCCTCATCCTGAAGTAGCCCAAGTGGGGATGATTGTGTCTCTTGTCTCAGGCCTTCAGCCCCCTGAGACTACATTTAGCATTTTAATCCTAATGCTAAATTTCTACTGGTAGGAATAAAAATTAATGACATAATTCCATGCAGTAATTTAAACAGGTATCACAGACTTTTTGTTAGGGATTTTCCAAGATAAAATATATACATATCTTTTTATGTTATTTTGGGGTCAAGATGTGTCACTATGAGGTCTTGGAAAAATCAAAGACCAATAATCTTAGAATGAATAGTAGAAGGCATCTCATTTTTATAAAGATTGCAATAGACAGTGCCACAGACAAAATTATAGCCCTTCCAAGTTTATAAATAAAATACTTAGGAGACCTTTAAATGGTCTCAGATGTCCTATTGGAAATTTTATCTAATCCTCTCCAAAGTAACTTCTTTTATTCTTTATTTCCAAATCTAGCTTCATTTTTCGTTGTAGCACTTGTCACTATCTGACATTATAATATATATTTGTTTACTTGTTTATCATCAATCTCCCTGTCTAGAATGTAAGTGTACTGAGGATGGGGACCTTGCTTTATTCACCACTGTATCCCTCCATCAGTAATATTATCAGATGCATATTTATTTTTTAATAAGTATATGCTAATCAATAAATGAACAAATACAACTTTTATAGATATCATTATATTTCTTAACTCTAAATTCATTACTCTGCTACGGTGATTTCAAAAATTCACCATATTTATAAGGAAGGGTGTCATTTAGAGACTGAACTAAAGATCTGTCTTCTGCTGCTTTACAGTGTTCTCTGTCTGATGGTGTGAAAATAAAACTCTCAGTATATAAAAAACTGATTACATCTGGGCATTTTACACAAAGAAAAGAAGTGTTAAAGTAGCAGGAAAAAATAAAGTTCTATTCAATTGGCTAAGAAATTTTATTCACAAAAAGTTGTTTTTAAATAAAAATCAATTTCGCTATTTTCCTTGCCCTTACCTTTTGTCTGATCCTGCCTGTCAACAAGAAGCTCCCCACCATCTTGCAGTTGGCTACTAGCTAGACAACACAATTCGACTGCGAGCCTTGCAATTTCATGGCTTACCACCTCTAAGATCATGTCAGAAATTTGGGGTGATACAATTACTCTGGTAAGTTCTTTCTGATTTTCTTCCTTTCTCCCACTTACCTCAGGACAACAGCCCTTATCAACCCTTATCCAGATCACCTTCCATATGACACCCTCAGATTATAATTAAGTATTTCCCCAAGATTACTCTAAGGGGTAATTTTACCCAGAATAGATGATATAAAATACCCACAAAGAAAGTAAATATTAATATTTTTAGTTTAGTCTCATCTATAAATTATCATAGAACAAAGATTTGAAATTTCAACTTCAGTTAAAAGTTATTAGTTTATATTTCAAAAATATCTTAATAAACTAATATTTTATTAATAAGTATAAATAATGTATAGATTCTTGGGGTACAAAATTCCTAAAATGAATGGCTTTGAAGAGGATAAACTGACAACCTAAAGATCAACAAGAATGATAATGAGTAGTCCATGAGGTAATTCTAAGAGCTTGAGCTAAAGCAAAGACAATTGGAATAAAGAGAACTTAAGCAGGAGAGGGGATCAGCGTAAGTTGACTAGGTGATGGAGAGAGTTCAGTTGGACATGACTTCAAGGTTTCTAGCAGGGTGAAATGGGTGAGTGGTGGTTCTGTTCACTAAGATGAAAAGGGGAAGGGAAAGGAAGAGAGGAAGAAAAAGGGAACGGAAGGGAAAATGTTCTACCCCTTTCACACTACAAAAGTCCTCAGATACCTTATCCACAAGCATGGATTCATTTACCATAAACATGTTACTGATTTCAAAACTTGCATCTCCTGCCCACATCAGGGTTTCAGGCTTTAGTAACGTATGAGGTTGCCAGTGGGACAGCTCCAGTTAGATGCTCCACAGGCATCTCAAACATTTCCAAAAATGAAGTCACCCTCCACTTCTCCCAAATCTACTCCTCTTCCTGCATCCCCAATCTCAGGAAATTCCTCTATCATCTAATAAGAAGCTAAAACTCTATTATTTCTTCTTATCATTCATCTCTCACTTCCAATTCATCGTCAGATTGTATTGATTCTATCTACTATACCTATTGAAAACATCCACTTCTCTCTATGCTTTTGCTATCTTAGTTTGTATAAACCATGATCTCTCTCCAGGATTATGAGCAGTCTAATTTCTCTTCCTTCCAGTCTTGACCTATTTCATTTTTACTTGTGCTCCAGTCTTGCCAAATTCATTCATACTCCTGAATTATGTTCCTAAAACACAGCCTGCCTTATTTAAACCTATTGCATAGCTCGCCATTGTTTTCAGGACAAATGTAATCTCCTTACTGTGGCCTCCTGATTTCCATGAGATGGTCCTTGTCTACTTTCCAGCCTTGTCTGCCAGCACTGCTCTTCTCCCAAATAAGCCCCCCACTCTTGCAGTGCCATTATGACTCGCTGCATGGCAACCACACTGAAATACCTCTAGTGTCCAATACTCTTTATAGGTCAAATTGGATAAGCACTGAAAGGTATCTATGGATTTGGCAATTAGAACCTTATCAAGAGCAATTTTAGATAAGGAATGGAATGGAATCAGAAAATGAACTACAGCGGCTTCAGGTTTCAGGTGAAATACTAAGGAAGCGGTAACAAAAAAGAGATAAGTCATCAAACTCGTCAAGTATTGACTGAATTGACCGAGCATATAACAAGTTAGATGGATGCATGACACTACACTGATCCTTGAAATTTATGTAAGAGTTAGCTAAAAGAAAATGTCAAGAGTATTCCCATCTGAACCTGGCCAAATAGTATCACAAGAGCAAAGAGTTGGAAGAAGAACTGATGTTGGCAAGGGAGTGGAGATGATCTCAAGAAATCTTGTAATATTAGAGTGTAAAATGGGAGGACAGAAAATAACAAGAAATGAGACTCATGGAGAGGAAATAATCAGACCATGGAGGGCCTTGATTGCCCTGTCAAGTCCTTAGATCTTACTTTTTTGACAGATAAAAAGCCACTAAAAAGTTTAAAGAGGAATAAAAATGAAACCCGATTTTCATTTCTGATAAATTTCTCTGGCTGCAGGGTGTCAGAGAGCTTTGAGGGGAAAAGACTGGAGACATAGTGGAAGACTGTGTATGAAGGAAAACAGAGACATGAATAGAGAAGAGGAGAGAGAATCAAGACTTTTACAAAATCCATGCAACCGCCTGGTGACTAGGTAGGGCAGGCATTGTTATTCTACTTGTACAGTTCAGGTGGCAGGAAAGGAAAGATGGTGAAATTTGGAAACAAAGCATAAATTCTTCACTCACAGCCTAGTGTACTGGGAGGTAGAAACCCTGAAATTTTTATTTTTTAAGGATTTCAATGAGAACAGCTTATATGATCAATTTAACTGTAGACCCTGGGCTAAGGTATCAGTATGAATTTGTGTTTGTTTGTTTGATAGATACAGAAAGAAAGAAATATGGATTCGTGTATGCATGGATTGGTATATATACATATAGTTCTAAGCTTTGTCCACTGAGAGGGTCTAGAAGCAATGAGACACATCATTCCTCAAAAAAACAAAACCAGACTTCTTTAGAAAAGTGGTTGATTTCAGGATTGAGGCAGGGAAAATACAAGATGAGCCTGGAATGTCTTGTGGTTCCAAGAAGTAAGAACATGCTCCAAAAGGGACAGGGGGCATGCCAAAGGGCTACAAGAGCCAACTTGAAGGATCTCCCAATGACCAAAGCTGGCATAATTTGAGCAATAAAATAAATAACAATGATATTAGATTATAACCCATAGAATAAAATAAATAACCATGAATCTATATTGATAAATGTAAATAATTGAATATATAAATCTGGGAAAGGGCCACCTCTTCCATACAGAATTCTCATTAATAAATGTAGAAGGAATGCGGGAAATACAAAATCACCATGAGGCCAAAAACACTGCAGTAATAATTGTTTTCAGCAAGATCTACTGATGAATGCCACAATGAGTGAATGAAAATTTCAGGAGACACAGGATATTTGCATAGTCTCAAAGTCTTTCCCCCAAAGATATCTATGAAGGCAAAAATAGCACCTTTACAGTGGAGAAAACTGACAGACACTACCTTAACTGAGTGATCAAGGTCAACATCACCAGTAATAAGACTTTATGCACTCCTTGATGTGATTCACTGAGAAGGACACAGTATAACTTCTGTGGTGTTCTTGCCAAAAATAGATAACATCAATCTAATCCTGAGAAAACATCAGACAAACCCAAAGTAAGGGACATTCTATTATACGGAATGACCAACCAGTGCTCTTTAACAATGTCAAGATGAGGAAAGACTGAGGAACTGTCACAGATTGGAGGAAACTGAAGAAAACAATTAAATGCAATGTGGGATGCTGGATTGGATTATGGAACAGAAAAAGAATGTTAGTGGAAAAAACTCATAAGCAACTAAATAAAATCTATAGTTTACTAAATAGTTAAGCAGCAATATTAATTTCCTGATTTTGATAAATGTACAGTATAAGTACTTAAATTATGGTTATTTAAGATGTTAACATTACAGAAAGGAATGGGTGAAGGGAATACAGAAACTTTATGATCTATTTTTGCAACTTTTCTGCTAGTCTCAAATTATTTCAAAATTAAAATTTTTTAAAAGTGATGACATAAATGTCATACTTTTCAAAAAATATCCAGATAATACCAATTTGTTCTCAATAAACATAAATCATTTTTTTTTAAAATTCATCAATATCAAATTAGGTTTCTTTTTCTTCTCTCCATCTTCTCCTACAACAGAGGCCCAATTCATCTTTTGTGAGGCATCTCAGTGGCCTGTACATAGTTTAAAATTAGCTTGATGAAGCCATAAAAATTCCGAGAAGGTACATCAGGCCTCTGGAAAAAGGGTAGGAGCTGTTCCAGATTCGGTTTTTATAGATGAAGTTCTGGACTCAAAAGACACACATGTTTTAAAACCACTGGAAAAGTCAAATGACCAAGGACTAGAGCATTCAAAAGTCTACATTTGAGGGCCAATTCAACCACTTGTACATGTGCAAACGGAACCACTTTGGGCCGCTGGTCTCTTATTGGTTAATGGGAGATACTGAAAATACTGACTGGGCAGGATTTTCATAAAAATTTCCTGAATAGTGCACGTTACGGACTACATGTTTGCATGCCTCCGAATTGATATGTTGAAACCCTAAGCTCCAATGTGATAGTATTAGGAGGCAAGGCCTATGAGAGGTAATTAGATTTAGATAAGGTCATGAGAGTGGGGCCCCATGATAGGCTTAGTGCCCTTATAAGAAGAGGAAGCGACCAGAGTTCTTTCTCTCTGCCATGTGAAGGACACAGCTGGAAGAGGTCATCTGGAAACCAAGAAGACGGCCTTCACCAAGAACCCAGCCCTGCTGGCACCCTGATTTCCGGCTTTTAGCTTTCAGAACTGTGAGAAATAGATGTTGTTTAGGCCTCCCAATCTAAGGTGTTCTGTTATAGCAGCCTGAACTGATAAAGACAGCGACTGTAAAAATCACATTTTGTTCATATCTATTAGATGCTATTAACAAAAAATATATAAGTGATGCTTAAAATGTTCTTTGAAACATAGGTCTGCATAAAAAATAGACCTTTCTAAATTTTGTTGCTGTTGTTTTTCCCTGCAGTTAAGTGAACATTTGGGAAAACAGAAGTGCTGCTGGCTCCTCTGACTTGCCTAGAGCACATGGTCATATATCTCTGTATTTGGCAGCTAATGAAAACAACTGCTGGGATTTTGAAGCCTCCCATTCAAACACACTATGACAGACTCTTAAAACAGAGTCTCAGTGTTGTTAATAAATGTCTGAAGATAACTGCAAGGTGGTGATTAATTACAGAGTCTCTGGCACTATCCCATGCTCCACATTTATCATCACGCATCCCTGAAATAGCATGATGCTGCTGATAGATTAGCCTCATTACCCACCTGAAGAAATATCAAACCCCCAAAAAATCTCTAATAGAGTTTCACATCAAGGAGGTTTGTGCCAATTCCCTTTTTGAAAATAACCTATTCTACTGACAGTCAACCAAGTAACAGTGATAGCTGTTGGATGCTATGCCTTTGGTTTGTTTTTAAAAGTGAACCAATACTTTATTTTCACCTAACACAAACATCAAAGCATTTTTCTTCCCAGGTATTTATAATAAACAATGCAGTGTAACATTTCATTTTGGACTCCCCCAAAACAATCTCTCGGTTTGACTCCTACCTCTCACCACCCCTTCTAGTCTTCTGTGTAGGTTCTCTCTCTTCAACCCATCTCTTAAATATTTATTTTCCTAAGAATTTCAGAGTCTGTTCCCTCCTGACTTTACCGATATTCTCTGATGAGAAGACCTGTTTATAACTTTCTCTTCCTACACTGGAGACCATCATATTTGCTTAAATTATTACTACAGCTTCCTAACTAGTCTCAGTACTTTCAGTCTCTTTGCAATTCATTTTCTGCATGGCAGCCAAAAGTAATCTTTTTCAAACCCAAATCTAATCACGTTAATCCCCTGCTTAAACCCTTTAAGAATTTCCCACTGCCCTGGAGATGAAGCATAAACTCTTAGTTTGTTACCTTTATGATCTGGCCCTTGCTTATCTCTCCAGTCCCAGATCTTAACTACTCCACCTGCTACCAATGCGTTCCACAATCTTACATATTTTTCTCTCCTACCTTATTTTTCCCTAACTGGAAATTCCTATTGCATTCATAGTACCTACCACTGATTAAACACATAAGTGCTCAATAAGCAATTGTTAAATGAATGAATGAGCGAAAATGGCTGTCTTTACAAGCAAAGCAAGCCACTGTAAAAATTAACTAAAATATAAATTCAAATGTAAAAGACATCAAAGATTGAACACTATAGTTTACTATAATAATGAAGAAAGGGAAATAAACAAAATGATAATTCTAATGTCATATTTTAAAATAGATTTTTAAATTTTTAAAAATAACAATATATTCTTATTTTTAATTTATTACTAAAAGAATACGCAATTTTATTTCCTGCAAGACAAATTTGAATGGTTTTAGGATAACTTAACCTATTTTGATACTCAAAATATAAAATGTGTGGCATGGACATTTATATAACTGAATAGTTGAACAAAATCCCTCTGCCTGTTCAGTTTTATGGAGGAAAATTTTTTTGCTTGCTTCATAAGAATTTAAAGAAGTTACTCAAGAGATGAGAAACAACCTCTTGATGGAATACTAAACAGTGACTCCTCTAATTATACAGCATTTCCATAGAAATATGAGCAGATCCCATCAGCATTTCATGAATCTGTGTGGAAGTGTGAGAGCTTTCATTTATTTCCCAGGGAAGTTTCTTATTACAAAAAGCTTCTGCCTGAGTCAGTGAAGTGCCTGTTATGGCTGACTGCTCTCTATTTTTCTCTTCAGAGATAGGCAACAGGCATCCAGATTCTTATCCAATGACTCTCTCGTTTTAACTCATTCTAAACTAATGACTTTCAACATCATAAGTGGAGAAAGAGAATGTGAGAAAAACTGCAATTCAACATGTAATTGTAGCCCTAGTAGGAATATGGAGTAGGAAATTTAATTCCTTCTATAACTGCCCCACTATTTTTCTATTAATATGCATTCATACTCATTACTGAAGACACATAAATACATTTCATAATTTCTCAATCATTATCACTTTAATTTTTAAAAGATAAAAGTAGGGGCTCCTATTCTGCCTCTGTGAATTATACTAATGCAAAGGGTACATCCTCAAACAAAATGATGTATATAAATGGGGCACAGAATATAGACAAAAAAACAGATCAATTATAAAGTAAGAGATCAAATTGGCAATCCACCTCCAGTAATAACCCTATCCTCTGTGTATGTACTTGAAGATTTAGAGGCTAGTTCTATTACAAACTGGTTTGCTAAAAAATATTCCAAAAAGTTCTGTGTTCTGACCATTTCCCTGCTGCTACTGACTTCTGGCCTCAAATTCTTTTCCTAAGCAAACTTCTGATGCAATATGAAGAATAATCAGACAATATTTTTTCATGTTGTTGCTTAAAATTTAAGCCCATCTTGCTACTATATTCAGAGTTAATTTACTAGCTGGAATGTAATTGCTTTCAATGAAAAAATGTTTCTTGGTGAACAGAGAACATGTGGGTCCCCACCACAGCTATATGTCTATAATGTTGTGTTAAATGTACATAGAGAATTTAAGGAAGAAATTGGTGAATATAGAAGTCTCAACAAGGTGCTAAAGAGTGTAAAAATTATGTAATTTGAGGAACTCAACTGCTTAGCTCCATGATGGCAGGGTCTACATTCTTCACTGTAAAATAACCAACCCCTAAAATATTCCTTGGCAAATAATCAGGACTAAATAAATACGTATTGAATAAATTAACAAATGAATGTGAATGAAGAAGTGGAAAAGATATAACAACAAAACTACAAAAGCTGCCTTCAAAAATTTAAAAGCTATGATATGGAAGAGAAAATATTAAACATCTCTTGTAGAGCTCTAGATAGCAAAACTAGAACCAACAAGATAGAATTACAGAAGAATTTATAATAAAGAAAGTTAGAAATAAGCTATCAAGTGATGGGGTTCAGGACATACTCCTCCAAAATATGGCACCTTGGTATTTGTGAAAACAGTAGAAGCAGGAAGGTTTCTCTGACTTTCTCCCACCCTTCCCCACTAAGTGGGCCATAAAATATTTCTTTAACCTTCCTCTAAAGTAAGTCCTAAGACCCTCATTTAAGAGCTTACCCTCCCTGTAACGAAAGGAAAGGAATGTCTTTATCTCTGAAGATGCAGAAACATAGAGAAGAATTCAAACAAACAGGCTTTGCTAACCATCCCCAAGTCATTACAATTAGATCACAGCCCTTTGTCCAGTGGTACCTATCCACAACTATCCACTTCTTCACTAAACTTAGTTTAAAAGTACACAGATTTCCCTGTCTCCTTGGGTGTTCATTTCTGAAGGCTCCTGTGTTACATAAAACTTATATTAATTAAATGTGTGTTTTTCTTGTTAATCTATCTTCTATATGAGGTTTCTCAGCTAAGAATCTTGTGATACATGAACAGAAGATATTATTTTCCCCCCTGCACGAGGAAAACAGATGGAAATTTCCTTTTGTGACTAAGAGTTTAGATTTTGTGATTTTTAAAATATCCTTTCCAAACTTGACTCCATAAAATACAAAGAATAAGTTTGTTTTCCAGTTTTTTTTTTTTGGTTTGGGGATTATTTATTTATTTATTGCTGATTACTAAACCCACTGTTCTCATTTTGTAAAGCTGGCAATACTTGTGTAGTTTTCATCTACACATTTATCTACAGTTTTCATCTACAATCATTTACAGAACTGTGTATATTCATTATAAGAGAATTCCACCCAATAATACATATAGTAATAAAAATATTTGACGATTTTATTTAAATAATAGTTCCTACTATAAGTCACATATCAGAGACTTGCTGGTAAATTTTCTCCAAATTAAAAAATATGTAAATCTTTCTCTATTTTTTCATTGAAAAGAAGGCAAAATATCAAGGCTGGAACTTATAAAATAAAATAATTTGACAGGTTTAATTACAAAAACATTTTAAAATCCATGTGTTAATAAAGTTAAAAGAAAAACAACACATATGACACATATTACAAAGTTCTGATATCCTTAATTTAGAATGCACTCCTACAAAGCAATGTAAGAGGAATAATCCAACTGAAAATTGGGCAAATACAAATAAGCAAATCTAGATGATATTACAAATGGCCAATGAACACTCAAAAAAACATTCAGAGCTTCTAATAATACAGAAGTAAAAATTAAAAACAAAAGCAGTCTTGAGTCTGGGATTACCCATCACAACAGCAAAATGACATGAACAAGATACTGGGTTTGATGAGAGAAGCAGAACGTTTTTAAGAGCTATAAGGAATTTATCACAGGGCTTGAACTTGATGTGATTATGCAAACTGATTAAACAGCCTAACTGAGTTGCCCTTGAATCTGTTGCTGAGTCTTCCTGCAGTCAACAAGGCTGGTAGTCAGAAGAGAAGATGGACGTGCCAATAAGAAAAAGCTGTACTCACATAAGCAGGATAAGCAGGAACCCATGGCTCTCAATGGAGAACCAGAACTCTCACAGATCTCTCACTGCTTCCAAACCTCCAACTTCAATGACGGGTTGACTAGAAGAAATGATGGTATACTTCCTCACAGAGCTAAATATGCACCTGGCCCAGGGGTCGGAGAAGCAGGAGCTGGTGGGGCTGTGGGCCAGGCTGCCGTCCTGCTCCAACAAGGCAAGCCAGCAGGGCCCAGACAACATAAGTGAGACAGCTGCAACGGTGCCTAACCAAAGAGGGGTGCAGCTTGACTTGCCCCTTCCAAAGGGCACGCGGATTTCTCTTGCAGTCAGCCCTAACTCATATCATGCGGGAATAGGGATTCTGGGAAGGGTTATTTCCAGCTCAGCTGACAATACAAAGCCACCACAAATAACAATAACAGATAATTATGATAACAAGCAGGTATTGAGTGCTTTCTATACATCAGGGATGGGTCTGATTCTGACAGTGATTCTTTGAAGTAGTTATATAAATATCCTTGCACTTTCCATATCCGAAAAATGAAACACAGAAAAATTGAACAACTCCTGACCTGAGACAGTCTGATTTCAGAGCTGCAGTTTTAACCACTACTCCATTATTATTATCCAGATTTGATGAGCATAAAAAATTTTCATGTTATGGAAGGAGACTGTGAGTCACGTTTGCATTTAAATTTGCCAGAAGCACTATTTATTTTGAGTAGGGCCACAAGGTGAAAATTAGGGGATGATCTTAAGTTTTCTAAATATCAAACATATATGTACACACACACAATAATTTATATTGTGGTGGAGCAAAGTAAGAAAATCCTTTTGTAACTAGAGTGAACAAATTTATTTCCTACAACAAATTTATATTCTAAATATTTAAAAAGAGGACTATAGCATTTTACCTGCTTTGGGATTTCCATACTTTGTGATTGGACGGCTGCACTCCTAGATGATTACAAAAAGCTTTGTCGTTAAGGACTGAATATCCCAGGGTGAGATATCCACAGTCAATGTGCTCTGTAAGCATAGCAAGAGAGAGGCAGGTCCTGCATCCATTTAAATTTAATAAATTCTTCCCCCTACCTGTCTAGTCCTGGAACAATATTCATATTTTATTGGGTTCCTGTGCCCTATGAGGCATTTAGAAATGTATGGAAGAGTTTGTCTTTGTCACAATGACACTACAGAGCACTTAACAGGCAGGACCAGAATAATAAATTCCTAAAGGGCACAGACTAATCCCACAACACGTAAGTATCCTGCCTCAGAGGTAAATAGCACCCCAATCAGAAACTTGTCTAACTGAGAAGGAAAACTTGAACTCCATGTTTAAATTCTTCAATACTAAATTTATTATAGTTTCTAATTTCTAACTTTATCTGTGAAATTGTTTCTACTTCTACAACATACTGCTAAGAAAACAAAATTTTATATGACCTTCCTGGAGAAAAATTTTTCTGTACTTCCAAATACAAAATGAGCATAATACATTTTAATGTACCAATTTCATATGTATGAATTTACCCTAAAAAATTAGACAAATGTGTGCAAAAATGAAGCTGCAAGAATTGTTTATTGTAAAACTGTTTATGAGAGCAGGCAATTGAATACTTTTATATCCATTAATAAAGTATTAAGCAAATAAATTGTGGCACATCCATGCAATGGAATACAAAGCCATCATTAAAAGGGATAGATAGTTTTATATGCACTGATGTGGTACAATAGCCAAGATATATTATGTTTGAAAAGTAAATGGCAAAAATAGTATATATTTGTATATACTATTTTATAGTGATAATTATAAATATAGCCTGGACTTCAAGAAAATTTTACTCAAAATTAAAAGTCTTTGTATATGCTATTTCCAAAATGTAAATACTACATATGGTTTATTATTAACTGTTGTAGTGTAAATGGTATTTACTTTGAACAAAATTTAACTGATTTCATTTGTTTAAGTTGAACCCAATTGCATTTATAAAGTAAGTAAATATTAATATTCAAAGCACTTAAAGTAAAACACAGTGATTTGTGTTTCCTTTCACATAGAAGTCCTGAAAATAAATATACTAAAATAAATATACTTTCCATGACTGATTGATTCTGCAGTGGCACATACCAATTCTGACACTATTTCTTTTTCTGTCGGCAGCGATTGGCAAGGCACATGACAACGTAAATAAAGGCCAGCTTTCAACTATCTATTTTCACTGTAATTGCCCAAAATGTTGTTGTTGCTTTCCAGTCTCACAAACCACTTTTGCTTTTCTTGTAATCTCTTCAACTCTCTCAAATACCGTGTTTCATTAACTCTAAGATGTCACTGCTTGTAAGACACCATTATTTCATGCAGCACTAAGAAAGAAACAAAAAAAGCTGCCAATTAAACTAACGCAATAGTTTGTCACTGACAATTTTTACTCAACAGTTTCTTTTAGACTTATGTAGGCATAAATTTGTATCATATACATACATCATTCCTGTGAATACTTGAAAGCGATAATAGAAGTAAGGTAAATTAGCTAAAGTATTTTTTCAATTATCTTCAGAATTGGCCTGTCTCTTCTGACTCACGTTTTTAATTTATATTTCAGTAGATTTAAAGGTACAAGTAGCCTTTTGTTACATGAATGAATCATATAGTGGTGATGTCTGGGTTTTCAGCATACCTGTCACCCAAACAATGTACATTGCACCTGAAACTGACTCACTTTCCAACTCAGCCCTGTGGATATCCCTGTTTTCCACACAATACATCCTCTGATGCCATATTTCAGAGAGGAGTGCCCATTTCTATCTCAGGGATTTTCTTCCAAGCCACTGACACCCAGTTTGCTTGTTTTGATGCTGCTGCCTTTTTTTTTAATCTTACAAGAACATGCCAATAAAAGGTTTTAGACAACAACCAGGATGCATATTTCTTCCTTAAGTGGTCCGTAAGTAGTTAGTTGACTAAGTCATTGATGGATTGTAGTTGTCCAGTTGTGACAGCAGGAACCAAGTGTGTGCCTAGGCAGACAGTAACTACAGCCCCACAAAAGCTGCCTAGTTCACTGCAATGGCCAGATGCCATCAGCTGCAAGACATAGCTCCATTAAATGTTAATATTGAATTAACATGTTAAATGTTAAATTATAAGACCTATCTCTATTAAATATTAAAATGCAGACAAATATGCTCCTTGGAATCAATGAAAGGCAACATTAGTATTATAATTTTATACATAGGACATAAAGGTACATAAATCTCTCTTGTTTTGTCCACAAAAATCACATTACCAGAAAGTGATCAAGCCAGGGGTCAAACTTAGGTCTCATAAAATACTGTGTTTCAGATCTCTCATCTGGTACTCAATGGGTGTAACTTTGTGCTTAATTCCTTTTAATCTCAAGATCTCTTATTGGCTAGATTTGTGCTAATTATTCCTCTCAACTACTCCTCCTCCCAACCATGCCTTGTTCTCTATTTCTCTACTAAAATGTAATGCCTCTTTAATAGATACCTTTAACTCCATATTTACTGCTTCTGATTTTTCTGCTGGCTGGAAAAAAATGTACACAATCATATATAAATCAGAGCATAACTTTTAACTGGAAACAGCACATGAGCTTTAGTATATTGACTCTTGAGTTTTTTTATTTCAGCTCCTTAAGAGGTTTTCTTTTAGTTTCTTCATCCCTAGCTATTTTCTACATGGCTGCAGATGCCAGATTCATATCCTAGACATAAATATAGCAGCCTATAGCTATATTCTTTATTTTAGTTTCTAAACTTTGTGTATATTATTGTGTAATTATAAGACTGTAGTCTTATAATTCTTTGCTAATTTAGGTTATACTATAAAATTTCTCATCTCTTGAGCCATTCAAGAGTTACTGGAAATAACTACTATTGCTATTTTGGGATAATTACTTTTTCCCTAATTTTAATCAACAGGGATGGATGGATAAATTATCCATAATTTATGAACCTTAGAAAAACAGAATTATAAGTATCAGATTACTTCTATGATTATCCATGCATCCAAAACAGAATATCATATGTCATAGTTGTCATTTTAAATCACTTCACTCTCAATTTACTGTGCATTTTCTCTCAGGCTTGTGATCTGTATATGACAAAATTAACATATATATATATATAAATTTTTAACTGCTAATGGATGTTTTCTTTTCCCTGGAGTTGCTTAACAATGATAAAGCTATGATAAAGCTTGTCACAACAGAACATTGGATTAAAGAAAGCTATCAGGGTTTTTATTCATACTAAAAAAGAATATTACAAAGGAAAAAATGAAGATATTTATACCCAATCTAGATTTTGCCAGATTTGTCTTATGGATCAAAGAGCTCTCTTCTACACTATCAGTTTGGTCCTGCTGAAATGGTCATTTCTAAACTCATTTGTCAACTACCTTCAGTTATTCAGATGTCTGCCCATTTTTAAATTAATTGGCTACTTGCCAATTTTCTTATAAGTTATTTTCATCAGTCTGAATGTATAGTTTGATAATTGGTATGTCTCATGGAGGTTTTGTTCTTCCTCTTGCAATGAAATGCTAATAAGTTAAAAACTGCCTGCTGCTAAACCTCAGATCTCAGTCTTATGTTTTGACAAAAGCCCCAGAGCATTATGATTTATAGATGGTGGCTCTTCTTTATACACATCACACACATTTGACATGCTCGCTTTGACATTTATGTTTTAACAGATGGGGCTTCCTGTTTAACAGTAAGACAGAAAACCCCCGAGTCACATTTTGAACTGTTCTGCTTCTCTGGATAAAACACAAACACAGAGAGTAAAGAACAAGAACATGCTTTAATTACGCAGCAAGCATACCATGGATCTTTTGTGCTGTCAACTGTATTGGTGTCCTTGACACACAGAGAGCACCTCCTCATTACCTTCTGGGAATTTATGCATTAACTGATGACTATATATGGAATTAAAGAACAGCTTTTCTGTCTAAGGCATAGGACTAGAACTGAAATAATGTGATTACATTGGTCCTAGTCTAATCTGGGGAGAGGGACCTTTATTCCAGTATTAGGTCATTGTCTTCTGTTTTCTTTTGTACCTAAAGCATCGATGTCTTTTATTTCCTGGCAGTCATGTTTTTGCTGGACATCTGCCACAAAATCCTTACCCTGGATCAACCCAGCCAACCACATTTTCCTACTCCTAAACTTGGATAATGAGGGTTATTTTTAAAAATTGTTTTGAACATGCAGTTTGGTAGCATTACACATTCATGATCTTCAGCCTCCATAGAACCTTCAAAACTGCACAGACATCTTGAATAAATAGTTCATTACTTGTTATTTCTTCTATATCATCTCTGAAGTCAGTGTCCATCCACTGAAATTATTCTCACCATGTTGGTCATGACCTCTAAAATATCCAATTCAATGAATAAATTTTTGTTCTTAGCTTTTAATTATATGAAATCACTTTCTCATAATATTGCTCCTACCTCTTTAGTGACTCCTTTGCAGCCTGCTTTACAGACTTCTCTTTTTTGCCCGACTCCTAAATATTGGCATCTTCCAGATTTCCTCGCCAGTACTCCTCTTATTGTATCCTCCCTTCCTTGGCCATTTCACCTTCACTTACCATTTCAGCCCCCACTAAAATACCATCTGTATCTCCAGATCTTCATATTTACAACACCATCTTTATCTCCAGAATCTAATCTTCTACCCCAAATATTCTTTTAACTGCAAAATCCATGTTCACAATTTCCTACAAATACCTATATTGACTACATCACTGCTTATCTCAAACTCAGCCTGTTCAATCTGAACTCCTCATTATCCCATTTATCTGCTCCATTTCTGTCTTCCTTATTTCATAATTTATCCAGTTGTCCAAGTAAGAAATCTGGCAGCCAATCTTGTCTTTTTTCTTGCCCCGACCCCCAACAATCAGTCACTAAGTCATAACGTTACTGCTTCCTTAATACCTCTCAAACCTGCTCTCAAGGTTCCAATCGTATTGCCATTGTGTGAGTTCAGCCTTGCCAGCTCTTGACCGAGTTGCTCACAGTATCCTTTCTTCTTCATCAATCCTTTACACTTTTACCAAAGTGACATCCAAATGCACAAATTGGATCACATCATTCTATTGCTTAACATCTTTCCTGGGTACCCTGTAATTTCAGAAGAAAAAAAAATGCAACATCATACAAGATCTTTCAGAAACAAAATCTTATCTTTTGGTGCAACTTTATTACTCTGCATACCTCCAATAACACATATGCCTCTTTTCCTCATGACTGTGTGCCTTTGCATATGCTGTTTCCTCTACCCACACTGCCCTTGGTCTGCCTTCTTTACCTGGGTGATTCTCATTCATCTTCCATGACCTAGCCCAAGTCACTCTGAACCTTGATACTGAATAGACACTCTCTGTACTGCCATCACAGCTCAGGCATACTTACAGTAGAGGAGTCATTCATATTACCATAACAATCTTTGTCACCTCACTCTCAGTTTCTTAAGAGGAAGAAATTTTATTTTTGGATAGCTCCCCTACCTCCCAGCATATAATAAGAACACAGTAAGTCTTGTTGAATACATGTCTGATTATAACTGCTTGTCAAATTATAAAAATTTAGTCCATTAATATATTCAGTGCCTGTTTTTTATTAGAAAATATTGCTTAAGGAAACTTGGCTTTTGTTGCCAATTCAAATGTATTCAGGAGTTCAATAGTAACAACTTAGGAATAATAAAAAGGTCAAAGTAAAAACAAAATAAAGAGAAATATCTGATGATACAATAAATCACAGTTATGAAATTTCTTTGAGAATAATTTTATTTATTCTATTTAAAGGTGCTTTTAGTATATTTTACTTGTCCATGCCTGGAGGTGACATGTGATTTTATGTTTGAATTTAAAATGCTAAGAATATAAGATCCAGGAAGCTCAGAGCAAGAACAAGGGCAAATGTAACCTATTCCATCCAGCAACCATCTTATACCCTTCTGAATTTGCAAAGATTAACGTCGATTTTTAAAGACTTGCATATAACAAAATTTGTCTCCAACAGCTTGATGATCCAGTCAGACAAAGAGAGAGCAGGAAACACAATGTGATGAATTTCAACAGCACTTGTAATTTACATTTCACTTTCCACAAGCATCAACCAATTAAAAGATCTGAAGCTGTGACTCCCAGCTACCTTCATACATCATCTCAGCCGTACTTAAAGCAACCACAGGAGATGCCATGAAACTTTTTAAAAATCTAAATTAGAAATCCACTTCCATCTTAAAAATAGAGGTCACTTTTTAGATTTGGTGTTGAGGATTGCAAAATCTAATAGTAACTTGAGAACATAATAGGTAGGAAACTTAGAAACTTAAATTGAAAATGCTGAATGAAGTAAAAAGACCTCTCAGGAAATGGGAAAGATTTCTTGTTTCACTTCCTTATAAATTATACTGTGTACTGATTTTAATGTTTCAGATCTGAATAGCTAAAATAAGCAAAAATTTATAATTATGAATATATTTCTATGATAAATAGCTATTAATGTAAATGCTTTGATATACAGAGTAACTTACAGCTATTTCCATAGAGAAAGAGATCAGTGTAGCACTGAAGAGTAAATTATGCATTTCTTCCATATTAAAGTGATAGATAAATAAGAATCTTTTTTTTTTGTCTTGTTACTGCCAACATACAAACATCTTTATTAAGAGAAATGCCAAGTTAACAGAGGGACGAGTACGCAATATTTCACCATAACTAACATATAACATTTTGAAATATGTATACCCCTATTTTATATTTGCATTTAAAGTATATCATTGAGAAATAACTATTTCAGTGGTCATGAACCTCCATACTCTACAGCTAATCAAAATGCAACTTCATATGATTTTTTGCTCTCTATATGTTTTTATTACAAAAGTGGGACTTGGTGTGACAGACATATTCCTTTCTGAAATCCCCATGTAACATTAAGACCTAGACAAGTTAAGAGCCATATTCCAAATACAGGAAAGCAAATCTAAGAGGTTTAATATTTTTCAATCTGTTTAAGCAGAGGAATCTTCTCATTCAACTCACAATTGTTAAGAAAATAACCAATTTTTCTACAAAACTAGAAACAAAAAAAAATCTGTTTTTAAAACTATTCGAAGTCATTATGAATCTTGAGAGAAATGTACTTTTGCAATATTACACAAGCATCCTTAAGTCTTTCATTTTGAGAGGTTGAAGGATTCATCTAGTAACTAACATTGATGTATTGACTACGAAGTACAATTGTATAAATAAATGGACCTCACTGATGCAGTTGGTAGCATTCATTGAATGCATTAACACCAACCAAGCATTAAAACATAAATACTGACTGAAACATGTACATCCATCATATTTATATAAAAACCCACACATTCTTATTTTAGTCCTAGAAAAGTTTCTAAAATGTTAATTTCCTTTGTAATAAAAAATAATTGGTTGGGAAATTAATTTGAAGGCAGGGAATAATAAGAACATTCTGCATATCAAATGCATCCAAGGGAAAAACTTAAAAAACTCACAGCTTCCTAATTATAAAACAATGATGCCAAAAATCAGAACTGCCATAGAATCATGGAAGAATCTTATTTAAATTATTCCTTGTGTATTAGAAAATGAAAATCAATGTGTTAAACATTTCAATACATTAAAAGAAATTAAAAATGTACTAAGTAATTATCAGGGAAGAATCATGTATCTAAAATATACGTAATGGAAAGAAATGGTTGAAGTCTCTTGCAGCAGATTAGAATATCCAGGAATACACATGAAAGATAGAAAATTAATTTACTATACAAATAGGATGCCAGATAAATAGAAAATGAAACAACTTTAGTTACTATGAAATAAGGGATAGAATAAGAAAAAATGCTATCACCAATCATAAAAATTTTTCTGTAGAGTAACTGAAATATATATTGCCTTAAAAGTACATGCCTTTGAACACAGAAATTCATGTCTAGGACTTGAACCTAGTTAAATTTTTATTTATGCAAATATGCAAATATGTTCAAAGAAGAATATCTATAATGATGAAAGCTGAAACCAGCCTAAGTTCCAACAATAGATTTATGAATACATTGTAGCATATACATATAATGGAATGTTATTCTGTCATTAAAAGTGATTTCAAAATGTTTATTTATTCATTCAAAATACATTTCTTGAGTCTTTATTAAGTGCAGAGTATTTGGATATAGTTCTTGGGCTAAAGCAAACAAAGCAGACATTGCCTATTTGCAAGGGAAGTAAAACGTATTTTTGAGTGAAAACATAGGTTAAAAACCAGTATTACAGTCTCATCCCTTCATCCACCCATTTATATTTAGATACAGATAAATAGACAAGTTTTTATATACATTACATATATACACATGAATAACAAAAAATCTGGAGAGAAATATACTAACTGGCTAATGAGAACTTTCTCTAAGAGGAATTTTTTAACATGTCTATAATTTTTAATTTTCTCCAATCAACATGATTTATTGTTTATAAAGAAATAATCAATTTTTAAAAATTTACTGTGCAAGAAATAGGCCAGGATTAAATTGGATTAACTAATAGGCAGAATTACATAAAATAAAAGTGAATAATAGATTTAGAGTTTAACAGCATTGCAATTAATGAACATAAGCAATATAAGCTCTGCTACAGCTATACTGGGCTATAAATTACTACTTAGTAATAGTAGCAGTAAACTTTATTCAGTATTAGCTCAGTGTCTGCTACTAGCCTAGTGTCTTATAGATATCGAATCCTTTAATCCTCATAATATTCTCCAGTAGGTACTACTGCTTCCTCATTTTACAGATGAAAGCACTGGAGCACAGAGAGTTTACATAATTTGCCCATGCTTACAAAATTGGTGAATCTGATAAAGGCATCATTTGAACCCAGGCAGCCTGTTCTGAAGACTAAATTGCTAAATTGCTATGCATCCTGTTCATCTGTAAACAAATATTCAATCAATTTAGTAGAAAATAAAACCATGTATTTAAAAATCATACAAGAATGGAGAGTTGATAATTATAAAGGATTTTAAAAGCTGCTATGTGGGTATATAGGAAGTAGGTTAGGAAGTTAAAATAATACTAGACTTAACAAATTGCAAACAACTTTCAGAATTTATGAAGGCATATAATCTAAGGGTGATTCAGGCCATATAAAATCTAATTAAAGAAAAACCAAAACGCTTCATATCCAATATAGAGATCTCTTCCTTAGAAATATTTGCATACAACCAGCCTGTACTCTTGTGTATTTCCAGTGACAGACAGAGTCAGCCCTATTTCACATACTCATCCAAGTCCAGCTGGAGAGGTCTAATCTTTAGAATTTTCTTAATTTGAGCAAAACGCTTCCTTCCATGTACTTTTGAGACATTATACCCAAGTGTGTCCCAAATGGGAGAAAAAGTACTCTCTTTCCTATATAATGGCATAATCTCATAAATACTTGAGAATAACTGTCTTGGGTATTTCCCTTTAGCTTTTTCTTCACACTAAATATCTTTCAAGTTCTTTCATAAATATAACATCCATTTAGAGAATATATTCTGTGTTCCAGGCACTAAAGAAACAAAGATGAATAAAGAAGTTGTTTTTCCTCAATAACTTGCATTCTAGAATAGGAAAACATTATACCAAAGAGTGCTTCAGAGATACTCTTCAACGCTAGGCCAAAACTCTATCACAGGAAAATTTGTAAATTTTGTCCCCAAATCAGAATCTATTCTCTCTATGACTTCCTCCTAATCTATCACCCTAATTAGTTATACTATCCAGAAAAAAACAGTGATGCTAAATGTAATACATTACCTGGCACATGGTAGATAGTAGTGCTGCATATACGCTGCCTTTCCAGATCAACTCTGCAGCTTGCTTTATCTTGCTTTGTGCCTGGGAAATACACTCTAAAGGTTACTTCAGCCAAGTTCTATTACATTCTGATTTCTAGTTGGGTTCGGTCAGTGTGAGATGCCAGTAGGAGACAAGAGGGTAGAAGGAGACAAAGAGGCCGAGATATTTATCTCTGTTATCCGCTTGGTGGCCCAAGGTTTGGCAGTAAATTTCTCCCTTATCTAAGGCCTCAGCTCCTCCTGGGGACCCTGTCCCCATGGCTACATCTTTCACTGATTCTGACATGTAATTATTACCTTTCCTTGTCCTTTAAGGCCTAGAGTGGTAATAGCTTCCTGCTATTGCCAGCCAGGCCCGGGGAGTCTCACCACTCCTGATTGGTTCCCTGAGTCCTGCACATACTTTGTAAAAAAGTCCTTCCATTAAAGTCTTTTCAATTGCCCTTCAGAACGTGCTATCTCTTTCTTGTTGGGACTCTGACAGACCCTCAAACAAGGTTCCTTGAAAAAAATGTAGACCATGTTTTTCTTACAGAGCTCATGCATTAAGATCATTGTCAAACATCTCCGTCTTTTCTGGAATAAGGCAGGGCAGTCAGAAATGATAGGAAAAGGGAGCCAAATTATTTTTCTAGCCACTGGAATTATTTTGCCTGTCTTCTACTAAGTGAGCTGTTTCAATATTCTCCCAGTACATTCTCTTTTGCCACAAAAGCCAGTCTTCGGGATGCAGCCTTCCCACGTCATCTCTCCTCGAGGATTCTAGATCCATTCGTTTGACATAGCTTTAGAAATATTATAGTATATTCTATTAAGGTAACACATTAGAGAAAAAGTAAAATTTCCTCCAGGTGGATAATACAATATCTCAGCCCACTTTGCCAGATGAATAAGGTCAGATATTTGCTTTCTGGCATGTAGTTTTTACATCAAGAGGATTTCTAAGAAAGTTTCCCTGACTTGTTCAAATTCTCCTATAGCCAATCATCTCAGACACAAAGATTTTTGAGGAAAGAATTTTTTTTCTCGAGTTGGTAAAATGATAAGAAGGAACCATAGGCTCTTTAGCATATTTCCTTTGGGCAATGTGGAGCAAAACAGTACTTTATGTGAGAAACCATGCTCTGAAGATAAAAAAAAAAAAACATTTAATTTTTCTCAGGAAAAAAAAAAGAGGCAGTATCTTTTCATTTGCATTTTATTTATCTTTTGCATTGACCTATAAGGTTTAATCTAAGTTTCTCAAGAAAAAAATCCATACTGAAAAAGCCTAAAACATATTAATGTCCTTCAATAGTGGATAGCCACACCTACTTTCCCTTTTCACGCCAACCTATGCTTCCTTTTTCCAACTTCAACATAAAAGAAGTTCAGCCAACTGATGCTATTTTGTTTTCTGTTTTTCCCAAAAATATCCTTATAGGAAGAAATAATCTTTCAAGGCTGTCTTCTAATTATCGTAAAGCATCACAGAGATTTTTGTCCATGGCCTAGGAAGCCTATTTTTAAAAGACACTTTTGATAAATGGATTGGTGAAATAGTTTTATCCAGTAAAAAAGCATTGTTATCCAGTATTCAATATAATGTCCCTGTGTAGTAAGCTTTCATCAGAGATAGTCTCAGCCAGAACCAAAAATAGAGCATTTTCAATTGGAGGCCCCAAATTGGGATTTAGTGCTTTAGAAATAGATATAGACGGATGCATTTGCCAGCACAATGGTTTTCTAAATAATTTCTGAGGAAGCTTTCAGACCTAGTACTCCATTATATAAGTTTTATTTAGACCTTGGGGGACATTCGAGAGAGCAGCAGCAACGTGAGGCTGAAAACAGGAGAGGCACAGGACTTATGCTTTGGTTACGGTTAGACTGCCAGCATTCTGGCCATGGGCTGAAGGAATTGCCAAAGAGGCTTAACACAAACAAAGCAAAAAGATAAGTAGTTTTACAAATGATAATTTTTCTTCTGGAGCTCCAGAAAAAAGTGACTATATGGATATACTTAATTTTTCCTAAATAATAATTTCAGAAATTCCTTAAATTTGTGTTTTTAGTGAGAATAAAACCACAAATGAATAGCATTTTTCATAATCTCCTCCTCAGTTGTTTCCAGAATTAATGATTACAGGTTATTCCATGACAGTGGATTAGAAAGGTATGTGGGGCACGCAGGAAAAAGAGATGAAGAACTAAAAGAAAAATCAGTCACAATCAGTTTACAGTTGTGTTTAAATTACCATACAAATTTTTATGTATATAGATATAAATATAAATATATTTCCCTTTCTTCCACAGTTTCTCCTTCAAATGGTTGCCATGTAAACTGTGAGATTCTACAAGACTGAAGCCCTTGAGATCCACAATGCTTATTGGGTTAAAACTGTGCTAAATTCATTGAAACTGCAGCTGGCAACTGTCCTTGGAGTTGCTGTCCTTGAAGTCACTGGTTACAGAAGCCTGCAAAGGCAAGCCCTGAAAAATGAATGGAAGTAGGTAATTTCTTAGTGATAGTAGTATAATAGTTAATAACATTTTTTTTCTGTATTTGAAAGAATCACAGTAAGTCAAGGATAGAATGAGTTTTGCACAGTTATCAAAATGTGTGCACATATATATATATACATATACATTAAAAAATCATTCTAAATGTTTGGAATGAACAGGAACAGTTATAGTAGGACATTACCAAGAGATTTTTTAAAAATTGTATAATTTAATGTCTTTCCAAATGGGGCTTTGAGCACTATTTCACTCATTAATTGAGATTTAAAATGTAAATTTTCTTTAATACTTTTTTTTTTTTTTTTAGAGACAGGGTCTCACTATGTTTCCCAGGCTGGTCTGAAACTCCTGGTCTCAGCCTCCCAAAGCACTGGGATTACAGTTATAAACCACCACACCAGCTCTTTAACACATTTCTAAATTAATTTATCTTGGGATAAATTTCTGAATGATGTCCTCGTTTTTCTCCTTTACTTGGTATTTAGCCAGATCCTGTCCAAGTTCTACTACTGCTATAGACAGAACATTTTCCAAATCCACAAACATTTTCTGTGTAACTCAAAGGGTTCTTTCTCCCTGAATTGAAATTTTATTACAACATCAAGGATTCTTAGAATTTCAGGAATGTAAAACAACATATAAATCAACCCAGGATAGAAATTTCTTCCAAACTAGAGCATCCCTGATTGACAGCCACCCAATCTCAGCAAGAACAATTCTAATGAAAGGAGCAAGGGAGCAAGGTCTAGTTCTTATACGGCCTCTGTTGCCCACTAACTGGATGATGGTATAATGATCACTTGGTCATTTATTTATCAAACAACAATAAAAACATCACCCATTTACCTAGACCCCTCTGTGAAAACTCTTTATAACATCTAAAAATGCTGCAAAATGTGCTTTATGATTTAACTTACTCTTTATTATTTCACCAGTCAACCTATTCCAGTTCTATTTATCTCTATTTATGTCTCCCTTCCCCCTTTAGAAAGAACCAAAACTATTTCTCTAAAGCTTCACCTTAAACAACCCAGAATAGTCTACTGGCACTGTTGGCCCCTGAATACCATGAACAGATAGATGGTCATATCAGTAAGATCAGGCATAGCCGCAGCATTAGTAAGGAATGATGTCTATTAGATAATAATGAGCTGTTAATTCAAAATCTTGATGAAACATTACAGAGGTATCTCTTAGTTTCCAGTTTCTTCCAGACAGGTCCTACATGTCATAAGATTAAATACACAAGTTGGAGATATGGTGTGCTAAAACTGCTGCTATCAAAGGATCCAGACTGCCATATCTTTAACTGCACTACTCAGGGCTGTCCAAGCTCCACAGTATTCCATTGTCCACAGCATTAAAACCACATGTAGTAGATGCTTCTTTGTAATCTCATATTCTTTATGTGCTGAAATAAACCAGTTTGGTAGACCTTTACTTGCAGATTTGCGGTGATTTTCTTATCCTGTACTTCAAATCCTGTACTCTTACTGCCTGCGCGCACGTGAGCACACACACACACACACACACACACACACACCCCTTCTTCTGTAAGACCTTCCCCATCCTCCATCATTATACTCCCATCCCCATCACTATATACCACTCTCCCTGAACTCCCACAAGATGATTTTTGAGCCCTTGTCATATCACTGCCAATCTGTCTTGAGCTGTGGGAAGCCATTTTCTTGCCTATCTTTCCTAATGAGTCATAAGCTCTTTGGTTGCTTGATAATGTGACCACTAAATGATTGAGGTAAAGAACAAAAGAATCATTTGACAAATGGCAATTGGAAGAGTACTTCTGGTTTTTTTCCTCTGCTATGTTGCATTTTGAATATTTTCTGTGTACTTAAAATAGGATCATATTCCCGATTCTGAATGATTAATAAAGAAATCTGAATTTGTTTATTAATTCTCACTTTAATTTTAAGATAATACTTTAGAACAAATTCAATCTCAGAAAAAGCCTAAGGTTATACATGTTATGTGATGAAGCATTGGAGACACAGTTGAAAAGTAGACTTTGTTTCTGGAAATGGCTTGTTTGGAGAGATATATCTTAGTGCCATGTCTATCAAACAGAGTTAGAGAGTATAAGAATTCATGGGATAAAAATAATGAATATGCCTGGATTATCTAACTGAATTAAATATTTAGAAAAATCATATTTGTAATCAAATAAATATGGAGAGACTATATATTTATATGTTATGTTTTATATATAGTGTTTAAACATAGATAACAGAAGGAAAATTTCATATTATTTTAAAAATATAAAACATAAAAATATGGCAATTATGACAACCCCTTTGGACTAAGCTTCCAGACCGTGGGGAAGCTTTGCTCATTTTTCTCTATTTTTAAGAGAACTTTGGTAGGAAATTGTAGGTCTATAAAAGAGAATGAAGACAGTTGTAAGAGCAAATGGATGACAATTAGTCACATCTAAATAAGCTGATACTGTATATATGATTACATAAGATTATCTTATGCTCTTTGTCATCAATTTGATGTTCTTCCTGAATTTAAACCTGGGATTGATTTATTCCAGATACATTTTCCCTCTCTATGATGCAGGCACTCACCAGGCACCAGACAATGAAAGTACAAAGAAAATATGACATGGCTCCTTACCTTAAGGAACAAGTCAGTGATGATGGATATGCGTCCAGAAGCACAGGGGTTATGATACTCTGTGGCCCAAGAAAGAGAGCAATCAGAACAGTCTTCCTGTACTTTAGAATTTTGAGCAAGTTAGAAAACACATGAATTCTGAAGTCATCCCCAGAGAAATCTTTTCCAAGTTTCCAACACTTTCTGTGTATTATAAATATTCAGTCGTTGATCTATTGCAGATAAAATTCTGTAAATAAATTCAGACATGACCTTCATTTAGTTTGTGCTCTGGCGGTAGTAACAAAGCTTTGATAGCCACAGAGATCCCCTGGTTCCATTATAGTATCAATGCTGGTTTCTTAGAAAAGCCATGGACCACTGACAGAAGGGATTTTAGAATAGTTTGATGCTTCTTTTAAAGCCATAGCAACCACGGAATGATTGGAGAAATAGAATGTTTTGAATTCTTGATATTTGAAAAAAAAATTTTTCTAAGTGTTATGGATTTATACATGAAGAACCCTTAGAAAATCCATTATGTTGAAAGGGAAATACAACATTGCGTTTAACATTATACTTAAGACATGAATCTGAAGTGGCTAAAAGCCCCCTTTTCAGGGATTCACTGAATAATTTCCGGTTAAATTAGATTTTTACATGCTTGTTATTTTGAAAGTATTTATATTACTTTGTGAAAAACCATCAGCCACTAAGACATTGAGAAATGTCCAGGGTTTTTCTAGATTTTTACCCCACATCTTTATATGAGCCATAAATAAGACAAATCACTAATAATATTTTTTACTTCACCAGAAAAAATATCTGGCCCTTTCAGCCCTTTATTTTTACAGACCATTTACAAAAACCTCAAAACAGTTCCATGAGTTAATAAAGACATTTCTGAGGATTCACTATTCTATTTATAAGCCTATGAATTATTCTTTCCTAATTGAAACTAAAAAATGAAATAAATTCCTTTTTTGTACAACTTTTCTCTAAGAGAAAATAGCCCACTGTTTAATTGGTTCAGTGACACTTGTCATATTTATTCACACCTGAAGGAGGATCAGAGTGAATTCTTAAACAGAATAAAAATACAGGGAGAATTCATATCTTTAAAAAAAGGAAAGGAAACACATATTTGTCTTGATAAGTTTTCTTATCAATAGCTAAAAAGTATTCATGTCATTTAGCTTCATAATGGAATTATATATTACTCAGAGAACTATGTATGAAGACTTTATTATTATTAATGATTTTGACATCACAAGATTAATGTGTTACTATCAGAAAATCAATTGCTAATTTAACTCAGAAACTGATTCAGTTTAAAGATGATTGAAGTTGCATCTAAACACAATCTCTTAAGTGGCAATGAATCATGAATCATAACTTTTAAGTTTATTGTTTTACATTCCCCAGGTACACTCTAACAAAAAGATCAACTCTACAAATGAATGAGTGGAAATTCTGTCTCTATACTTCCTACTGTCAAACACTAAGAAACTTAGATTTCAACATCATCATGTTCACAGCAACTTTCTAAACCTAACTGGAAGAATCACTGTCAAGTATGGACTTTTGCATTTGCTGATTTCCTTGGAAACACCAGCCATCATAAACACTGAGGTTTTGTTGAATAGATTCGTGAAAATGCCAAAGGTTTTGCTTTGTTTTTCTTCCCTTATTATTACACAGCTACCAGTTTGTTTTCTCTCATACAACTCTTCATCCTTAGACATGACAAATATTGTGACATATATGCTGTTGGTCATGAACTAAACTATGACAAAGCCTGAAAAAATAATCAACTCAGAATGAATGCACCACTAACTGCAGTTTTCTAAATCATGAATTCCTGGCAATGAGGGACAATTTTGTCTTTATTGTTGAATCACTGGTGCCTAGCACATAGTTTTGATAGATGTTTGTAGAATTAAATTTTTGGTTAATCATATCAATATAAAATATGAAGAATATCCCAAGTACTAAGGTTGAGGTTCTACTACATACTCTTCCTTTGAATTCCTACAGAACTTATCTAAAAGCACATATGAGACTTTGTGCTGCCTTGTATAAGAGGCTTTTTTATTTCTTTTCTTCTCTTCCTTTTCTTTTAAATTCATATATATATACCATCTTTTTGACGAGGGGCTGTAAACACCTAGATCACAACTACCCTGACATATGCTTTTTCATATTTCCAAACAAATCACAAAAGTTCAATAAATCAATCCAGATACAAATGTTCTACTGTCTTCCCAAAGTATAGATATTCTTTTATAATCTTCATAGTTTTATTGATGAATTTGAAAACTTACCATAATGCAATCCATTAACTAAATCTGTTCCACATGTATATTAATATTGTCCTGATTAATCAGGACATTAATTAGGTCCTGATGATTTTAAAGATATTCAGAATGGAAAGATTTTCTACTCAAGGAAATTCTTGGAGCATAGTGACCTTTCCCCTCTACTCTCAACTTTAAGCTGTTGGTCTTTCCTGGCCAAGTGCCTCCTGCGATCTACAATGTAAATGAGACTTTGGGCTCATCCTGGCATAAAGAACTAGTGTGAAGCTTTATCCAAGTGTCAAGCCAGGTCAGGAATGGAAAGCAACAGGAACTTGGAAGATTTAGCCACTTAGAGTTCCCAAGGTAAAGTTGCCATCAGCCCCTATGAATATGGCAGATGCTCCTGACACTCGAAAGGCCAAGAAAGAGTGCATGGGAGAACTGAATTTGCCTGTACTGGAGGTTTGGAGGGCACAGGAACAATAACTAAAGAGGCTTTCACAGGTGCCTCAGCAGGCAAATGACAGCCTTCCCGCCTTTGCAACTGAGGGCTACAGGGATGGAAATCCCACAACTTCTGGAACCCCCACAGTTTGAACCCTCACCCCAGCCAGATCTGAGCTGTAATGAACCGACAAAGAAAAACCACAGCCCATGTAATGGAGACCATCAGCCAAAAGAATCCCGGAACAAATTCCCAGTGAAACAGAACTGTTGGAGGGAAGAATGGGACGCTGCAGAAAAAACTGAGTGTACCAAAGGAGATTTCAAAATTTGGTCACTTATCCCTACCTCTACCACCACTACCATATTTCATGCCACTATCCTCTCCTGTCAGTGCTATTTTAACAGACTCCTAGTGCTCTCTCTGTTGTCTGTTCTCCACACAGATGCCAGATTTTTCTATTGAAAAAGCATGTCAGAGAGGAGGATTTGTGGAACATTTTGGCAGTTGAGGCTTGGGCTATGGATTTCCGTCATAAAAAACCCTCGTAAAAACAACTAGAGAGCAACTAGAAGAACCAAAACAAAAACCCATAGATAACATCTATAACAAAACTAGGTGGCAATATACCCCCACAAATCTCAAAATATAAGGAGGTAGTAAAAACCACTGAAATGCATGTGATCAGCATGGTGTCAGCATTTCTGTGGGAGGAAGTAGAAAGAAGGCACGTAGGCTTCTGTTAGTTCAGAGAACGGGAGAGTCCTAAAATCAGGACCAAGTACCTCCGGAAACTGCAACAAATCAATATAAAAACCACAGTGGAAACTTTTTCAATTCACAGGAAGTGAAGACTATAAAGGTGCTGGAGCAGTCTGGGTCTTATAAACTCTTGACACTAACAAATCAAACTTCTCAAAGACCTACACTGAAGGAAAATTGCTGGTGGTAGGATATAAATGGAAAAGGACTGGTAAATATGGATAAAGAAAGAGGAGATCCATATGACATTGGAAGAAAAGAATAGAGGAATCGGATATCTAAAAATATGAGGCCATATTTTAATCACTTTGCAAAATGATGGAAAAAATGCTTTAACCTCTTGGTGTTCTAAATCAGTCTGGATTTATTTATTTAACACTGTTAGAGATCAGCAAACTATAGCCCAATGGCCAAATGTGGCCTGTGGCTTATTTTCTACGATCCCATCACATAAGATTGGGAAGAAGAAAAAGAAAAGGAGGAGACGACAGAGCAGAAGAAAAGAAAGGGGGAAGGAGAAGTAGAAGAAGGAGGAGGAGGAGGGAAAAGAAGGAGGAGGAGGAAGAGGGAAAGGGGGGAGAATAGAAAAGAGGAGAGAATAATAGGGAGGAAGGGGAGGAAGAAGAAGATGAGGAGGAAGAGAAAAAGGAGGAGAAGGAGGAATAGGAGAAAGAGGAGGAGAAAAAAGAGTAGAAGGAAGAAGGGGAAAGAAAAGAGGGAAAGGAGGAGGAGGAGACAGAGACCTTATGTAGCCAGCAAATAAAATAAAATATTTACTCTCTGGCCCTTTTCCTTAAAAGTTTGCCAACTTCTCCTCTAACAAAACAGAGCTAGAAATGCCATGTTGGATACCTCTATTTCTCAAAAATAGAGAAATTACATTTCACTTAAAAACTAGGCAACATAATTCTTTAATCAAGGTAAAATGAGTTGTTAGAAGAAAACAGAAAAAAAGAAACAGACTAATGTTCCTACAATACACACCCACAAAGCATATTAAAAGTATAAATAAAACTATAACCTAATGTTTCAAAATGAGAATTAAAAATTAAGGAAATTATCAAAATTGTGAAAGAACAACAAAAATCAGAATTTTAAAAACTAAGAACCCAGATGGTAAGAGAAAGGGAAAATGTGAGAAGAAAAACAACAGCCTCTGGGAAGAATTGGAGAAAAAGTAAAGTTATTTCAGAAATGAGGACTAAATTAGAAAGAACACAAGAGTAAATAAATACAGAAAATAAAGGCATCAGGGAGTTATTTAAGAAAAATAGAAAAGAGAAAACCAAAAGGAAGGTAAAGGACATACAGACTTACGGCACACAGTTAAAACTCTGACGTCAGTGTAACTGGCATCGTAGAAGGAGAGAACATTGAGAGAATAAGGCAGGGGTAATATTTGAAGATGTGATGGCTGAGAATATTCTTAAACTGATAAACAACATCAAACCACAAATTTAATAAGCACTGGGAAATTAAAGTAAGGTAAATATAAAGAAAGCCATTTCCAGGCACATCATAGTAAACCTGCTGAAAACTCCTGAAGAACAGAAAAATTTTAGAAGGTTGAGGGAAAAAAAAACATGCTCATTGTTTTCAAAGAAGCAGCAATAAGATTGACAGTTGAATTTTCACAGAAAACTATGGAAGCCAGAAGATGATGACATGGTATTTAAATTGCTGACAGAAAAAATAACTCAAACCTAAGATTTTATCTATAGTAAAAAAATGAAAGTGAAAGAAGGATATTTTCATATGCGCCAAGTCTTAAAGAAGTAGCTAGCAGTAGACCTGCACTAAAGAAATACTAAAGGGAATTCTTTGTTCAGAAACAAAATGAACCCAGATGGAAGCAAAGGAATAAAGGAGAAAATACAGAGCAGAATAAAGGGCAAATAAGTATATGGATAAATTTAAATGAATAATAATAAATTTTTCTTACTTATAAAATGTACGTAGGATTAAAATGCATGCCACTATAACACTAAGAGAAAAAGTAAGATAAATGGATTTAAAGAGTTTTTAGTTCCTAATCTTGACAGAGAAAGTAGCAGTAATTAAGTATATTAGGCTAAAATAAGTTAAGGTTGCACAGTGTAAGGTTTAGGCTAACAACCCAAGGAAAAGGAAAAGAAAGCATAACTGACAAATTAACAGGGGGAGTAATGGAATAGCAAAATATATTTGATTAGTCAAAAAAACAATTCAAGACAGAAGTGATAATGAAACATAAAACATATAGATCAGTTAGAAAACAAATGATAAGATCAAACACATCAAAATTATACCAAATGTCAGTTATTAAATACATACTTCCTTGCCTTAGTAAATTCTAATACAAGTTAGTTTTTTCACTTCCTGAAAAATGTAAAACATGTGGATCAATTAGAAAGCAAATAATAAGATCATAGATATAAACCCAAACACCTCAAAATTATACTAAATGTAAATTAGTACAATTACATGCTTCCTTGCTTTACTAAGTTCTAACAAAAGTTGGTAGTTTTTTTCACTTTTTGGACAACGAAAAGACCATAGGACACTTTAACTCCATTTACATTCACCTCACCTGCTTTGGCGTGATCCTTGTGTATGCCATTTGTGTTTGTGTATGCGTATGTGTGTATGTGCGTCTGTGTGTCTGGAATAGTTAATATTCATTTTTAAATGTTTTAAACAGTTAATATTCATTTAGATTTATTCACATTCCTTTTTGCATCTCTTGGGATCATTTTTCTTCTGCCTGAAGAAGATACTTTAATATTTCCTTTAATGTATGCCTTCTGATGATTAATTGTCTAAGTTTTTTTTCTAAAAATATTTTATATTGCCTTCATTTTTAAAGGAAATTTTCACTTATAGAAGTATCGGATGACAATTCTTTTCTCTCAGCACTTGGAAGATATCAATCTACTGTCTGAGTTTTCATTTTTTTCTGTTGAGAAATGAACTGTCAGCCTCATTGTTTCTCCTTTGAAGGTAATGTATTCATTTTGGAGGGATGCTTTTAAGATTTCCCTTTGTTTTGGGTTTTGCGTAGCTTTACAATGATGGTACGATTTTCTCTGCATTAGTCTGCTGAAAACTCACAGGAATTCTTGAATCTGTGACTTAATACCTATAGTCTGTTTTGAAAAATTCATGATAGTAAGCCTTCAAATATTGCTTTTATCACATTCTTTCTCCATTCTACTTTTAGAATTCTTAATTTACATATGTTACATAATTTTATCATATCCGTTACAGTATTTTCTGTGTATTTGATTCTATATATCTCTATAATCTGGTCTAATATTTCATCTGACCCATTTTCTTGTACACTAATTTTCTGTTCAAATGTGTTAAATCTTCTGTTGAGCCCATTTCTTGATTTCTTAATTTTAATTATTGTATTTCAAACTAATTTTAGATTTTTCATTTAATTTTTTATAGTTTTTAATTCTCTCTTGATTTTCCCACCTTGTTATTATTTTCTGGAATATATTAACAACAGCTATTTTAAAGTCAGTTTCTGTTAATTCCAGTATTGGTATCTCCTGTGAATCTATTTTTGCATTTTTGTTTTAAGAATTTAAATATATATCATATATGTTATATAAGATTTTGCATATATATATATATATATAAACAAAACCAGAAATACAGTATATGTATATGTATGTATTCTTGACTTTGTGGATGCTTGATTATTTTTTATTGACTGACATTGTCTATAATAAAATGAAGATAATTTTAAGTTCTCTCTTCCATCAGAGAGAATTACTTTTGCTTCTGACAGGCAGTTGGGTAGGAGCAGATAACTTTAACTCATTAGGGTATTGTACTGTTTCAAGGCTGGGCTTCAGTCATTGTGAGAGTTGATCTTTTGTTCACCTTATTCCTTTAGAGTCACAATTGGAAGACTTGGGTGTTATTAGCACCCCATCTCTTTGTGAGTCCTAAACTCCAGGTTTGTTTTGATTTGTTTTACTCACCTATCTGGGAATACCAGAAGCTCTCCAAGTTTTTTCAACCTCCTGGACACTGATTTCTCATCAATTTTAACTTCCCAGCTACCACTTTAGAATTGACAATACTTGGAGAGAAAATGCAGCAATTAACATTGTGCTCACCTCTCTGAGTTTTTGTTCTGTCCAGAATCTTAGGCCCTAAATCCTCACTCCCTTAGTAACTCTCTGATGCTTTCAAATAAATGTGCTATGTATGAGTCCATCTTTTTTAGTTGCTTTTGGTGAGAAATTTGGTCTATAACAAGCTAGCCTGCTATTTCTAGAAGAATAAGTCTACCATAAATAAATACTGATGTAAAAGGAAAAAGAAGAGAAAAAACAGTGTTTTGTCCTTAAAAAGAGACTAAATTACAATTTTAGATAATAGTAACAGAACAAAAAGAATGTGTAGTGGAATTTTCCAAGGGTAGCTAATATTTCTCCTTCTGTTTAGAGAAGTATAAAAATAATATACATTTTTAGACATTATATGTAAATACAAATTGCCAATATAATAAAAAGCAGAACAAGATAAAAAGAGAAATGTAGAAAGTAAATTTAAAACCAAAAGAAATCACAATGTAAGAGGTTAAAGGTAAGTCCAAACATATTATAAACCATAATGCAAAGAGATTAAAATCATCTCTTTAAAACTAGAAACTATTAAGTTGATAAGTAAAACTCACTCAGTTTTTAACACAATGGTAAAGTACTGATAACTGGGAAAGTACCTTGCTAAAAAAAATACAGAATGATGGATAGAATTTTAAAGATTTAAAATTTTTTAATGGATTGTTGAGCTTATAATTAAAAAATTAAAATCCACATGTGCTAGACATAAAGTCCAAACCGAGAAGCAGAGGCAGAAAGCATGAGCTGTTATTGCAGCTCTATCATGGTGATAGCACTTTATCAGTCCAATAAACTAGGGGCTGGGGTTTAATGTCCACCTGAGGTTGATTATAAGGACTATGATCCTTGCAAAGTATAAAATGGAAACTGAGACTTTCCCATAAAGCCTATGGTACTCAGTGAAAAGATAGATTTTATAAAAATCCACTCATTATAGAAGAGGAAATACAACAAAACTCATCTACGTCTGCTGAGGCTCTGAGTATGAAAAAAGGTAGCTCCTAAAAGTCTAACTCCTGGTTTTACATTTTGCATGGGCATGGAGACAGGTTTTCATTACATGAATGAATGGTTTAGGGAGCACTGAGCCAAACCATTAACATAAATATTGTCCTAGGGAAGTTAGGTCCTTGGAATATCTAACAGAAGCAGTGCAAAACAAATCATGGAGAATATCCCTACAACCCAACCTACAAAGAAATTCCCACAGAAATCAAAAATTAAGCTCCACTAAAAATAAGCTCACAATAAAACATTAAAAGCACACTAGAAAAGCAATCCCTGATGAGTGAAAGTGAGAAGATAAAGCAAATAGTAGACATAAAGGCCCAGGTACTCCATGTAATAAAAAACCACTAGAAAAGATATAAAAAACGGTATGTTATCAGTGACTGAATACATAAGGCAAGCAGCTAAAATGTTAAGAAAAGTACAAAGCTTATGAAATGTAAAAAAGAACTAAGAAGAACTTCTGCAAATAAAAAGTATAGACATTAAAATTAAAAACAAAATGGTAATGTTAAATGAAAGATTGAATACAGCTGAAAAATCAGTAAAATTGAAGATAAAACTAATAAAAACCACAGAAATGCAAAAGGGAAACATGAAAGAAAAAGAAATATGTTAAGAGATAGAGGAGGAATAAAGATCCAACACATATATGTCTCATCAGAGTTCTGGAATTGATGAAAAATGTATCTTCATATTGAAAAATCAGAGTCCCAAGCAAAATAAAGCAAAATTAAATCAACAGCTAGACATATTTGGTGAAAGCTATGCAATAACAAAAACAAAGAGAAAGTTTTCAAAGTTAGCAAAGAATGAAACCAGATTATGTTCAAAGGAACAATAATCAGACTAATAACAGAGAGGCTATAAGTCAATGGAGTAATATTTCAAAAGTAAGGAGAGAAAATAAATGTCAACGTAAAATTCTACAACCAAGTAAAAATAACTACCTCAGAACAGAAACATCATCCAAGAGAGGGGGAGATGAAGAGAAAGAAACAAACACTGAGTAATGAATCCTAAAATACTTAGATAGAGAGATAGACAAAGCGATAGATAGATAGATACTCTTAAATGAATAATGAAAGATTGTGTGGGAATATTTTATATAGGTACAAAATAAAGATTTTTTTAAATTAAAGTGCCAAACTATCTCAACAATATCTAAAAGCTGGACGCAAAATGTTGGGAGAGAGAAGAAATTAATATGCTGAAATAAAAAAAAATTAAAAAGAAATTAAAATATTCTAAATGTCTCCTCTGGAGAATAGGGGGAAGCAAAGGTATTACAAAGATCTCATCCTACTGGGCTGGTGAGACACTGACAAATATAAAATGATTTGGGGAGGAATTGTACCTTGTTTTCACATAATGATAGAGTGCCAGCTAGCTATTTATGACCTGGAAAACAAAGATAATCATTGAGAAAATGCAGGAATAAAGTAGAAGTTCCAAATTCGTAAGTGGAAATAGAGTAACTTGCAACTTTATCAACCCAGTGAAAGTAGCGGGAAAAAAATGGGACTTAAAAAATGAAAATATGACAAAAAGAATAAATCAAGTAAATCAGTCAGTGCACTAAATGTGAGCAAACGAAAATCTATCATTAATCAGAATGGGTTGAAAACACAAAACAAGGCCATTTGTTGCTTCAAAGAAAAACACTTATAACAAAGTTATGAAGAATGGTTGAAAATAAAGGGTTCGACAGAGTAAAGAAAAAAATACCAGGCAAAGGCAAACAAAAAAGTAGTGGAATAAAGTACCAACAAGATGAAATTTGAAGTTAAGAGCAATAATTAGGACAAAAAGAGATACTATATGAGAATAGAAGAAACAATTTATGGAGAAAAATCAATAAATCAGTATATACAAAACAATAAAGCAAGTAACTATGTAAAGCAAAACGTTCAGAACTAAGAATTTGATATGTATACTAGTAAAACAAAACTCTGCAATAGCCTTCATTCAGAATGAGATCAATCTAGTAAAACAATAAATAAATAGCATATCTATATTTACCAAACTGATGATTTGGTTTGCTACAAAGAAAATCTTCTCAGAGTAAAATCCAATTAAATGAGAAACAAATTTTTAAGGAAACCTTTAAGTGCTTAGATATTAAGAAACATTCTCCTAGATGATGCAATATAAAAGTGAAATGACAGACTAACTGTACAGACAGCAATGGAAAGAGCACACTTTATAGCAAACAAAGTAGCATGCAAACTTTACTAGAATGTAAGCATCTATGTGGCAAGAATTTTGTGTTCATGTGATCCTAAATCAGTAAACATGGTAAATGCTCAATAAATATTTACTAGACATATATCAAAATTAACAGGCACAGTGAAACAGTTTTCAAATGAAAACTAAAGGAACTTAGTACTCACCATCAAAAATTAGGAAAAGAAAAATAAATCAAAAAATACTAAAAAGAAGGAATCAGTAAGAGAAATCCTAAAATTAATTTTTTTCCTCAAAACAGAAAAAAACAAATCCAAAAGCTGGTTCTTTGAAAATATGAAAATTATTGATTAATGTGATCAAGAAAAGCAAAAGAGGAAAACATACATGAGTTTAGAAATGAAAATGGAAACATAATCATAGACAAAGGAAATTAAAAATAATTATCAGAAAATAATATATG
>CAUYRT010075977.1:0-29828 GCA_963574885.1 Lepilemur ruficaudatus
ATATACTTTAAATAGGTGATTTTTTTTTTTTTGAGACAGAGTCTCACTCTGTTGCCCGGGCTGTAGAGTACCGTGGCATCAGCCTAGCTCACAGCAACCTCAAACTCCTGGGCTCAAGCGATCCTTCTGCCTCAGCCTCCCGAGTAGCTGGGACTACAGGCATGCGCCACCATGCCCGGCTAATTTTTTACATATATATTTAGTTGTCCAATTAATTTCTTTCTATTTATAGTAGAGACGGGGTCTCACTCTTGCTCAGGCTGGTCTTAAACTCCTGACCTTGAGCTATCCACCCGCCTCGGCCTCCCAGAGTGCTAGGATTACAGGCGTGAGCCACCGTGCCCGGCCCCAAATCCCTTTCTTCCTAATGCAATTTTATCTTCATTGGACTCTCTTACACAAACAGGCAAAAGAGTCGGCCTCTCTGGGCAAAGCCCCCAGGCGGGCCTACCTGGGGGGCTGAATTCTGATGTCCAGGCCTGGCTGTGCCCCCTCCACCAGCACCTCCTGTTCCTGCCTCCTCTGCCACCCACCCACCCCGGAGGAGCCCAGGCCCACCTCTCTGCACCTGAAAGGTGCTTCTTCATAGTTCCCACCGCCCTGGAGGCCTCAGTGTCACTTGGCTGAAAATTTCCCTTGCTTCCAGAGAGTGAAGTTAGTTTTCTCCTGGGGGCCCTGACTGTATTAAAGTATAACTATCAGACTCGGGCTTACCATGGATTTCTGCTTACATTAACTTATTTGGTGCTAATGCCATCAGTCAGGAGGCTTGCACAGCACAGCCTACAGCCCCATGATGCGGTCAGGGGGGCGGTCCCTCTGTGCAGAGGCTTAGCACGTGGACACCAGCCCCACACTGGTCTGAGGTTGTCTAAAAGGCCACACCCCTGCCCCACACTCCGCACGCTGGGCTCATGTACTCAAGGCCTTGCCTACGCCCCAGGGCTGGGTCTTCAGAGGTATCTGAAGTGTGAGGGCCCCACCTCCTCCACTATGTGTGTCCCAGTGTTTGGTCTAGGCCAAGTGTCCGGAACACACATTCATGCTCACACATCCTCTTCCTCCTCTGCATGCTCCAAAATTTTAATTTGATCAGACTAAACACCGTGAAGTTTGGTGACTGGCCCTGATCAGACTGAACACTGATGTAACTCCCCGACCTCTCAACCTGACCCTGAGCTGCACCTGTGTGGAGGGTGGCTCCCAGGTGGGCTTCTGCTCCCCGCTGTGCTCTTTCCCTCACAGCCGGCACCAACACTCTGCTCTCTGTCCCCACTGGCCTCCCCTGGCTTTCTCTGGCTGACCACATGTCTTGCACCCTGAGCACCTAGCGTGTTCAGCAGTGTCTGGGAACACATCACACTGACCCTTCAGACCAGTCACTAGGCACTTCAGCCCCCACATTATACCCAGGGGTGTCTGTACCCATGAGAAAATCTACGTGGAACCAGGCCCCACAGGTCACAGCTACAGGCCACCGGCATTTGAGCGAGTAGAGGCATATAAGTCAGACAAAGTAGAAGATAACGTACAACACCCTAAAGACACTCTTGTTTCTGAGAACTGAAGCACAAACTTTGGGCCAGGCTTCAGCAAGTTCAACCATCAGCCAACCAAGCACCTATGCATGTGATTTTTCGTGTCCCACTCCATGGCACGCCGAGTGCTAGCAAAGATGCAGGCGGAGGGGTGCAGCCAGTGGCTCACCCATGGTTACCCACCACTGACTTGTGGGGAGCCGGCAGCACAGGGATCCCGTTTGGGAGGCAGCTGTGCCCAGCGCGTGCGCAATTGCTCTCTCCGTCCTGCCTATCACTAGAGAACACGTCCTGGGGGAGGTCCTGGCTGAGGGTACTTAAGTGGAGCTCATTCCCCGTTCGGCGTCTCTCGCCATGTGTAAGTCGTAGATGTGAAACTGTGCCAATAAACCGCTGGTGGAAGAACTCCAAAGCTGTTGCATCCTGATTGCTGGCAATCTAGGGCGCGACAGGAAATTAGCTTGTTGGTCACTGGTAAAAACTTTTTGAAACAAGACAAATGTTTTTTAAAAACACATTCAATGGCCTATATATTAATAAATACTCGAAAGCTATTCATTTACCTTGTGCAGAAATAATTTCATTTTATTCTTACTGGCATCCACTAAAGAGAGGCAGGTATTAATATCCCTACTTTCTGAGGAGATAACTAAGAGCAGAGATGTCACGTGACTTGTGTAAAATCACCAGTTATGGTCTTATCCTGGTAATTCACTGATTTAATTCAAAAACAATACATAGCAGAGTGCCTGCTATTGAGTCAATGCCCACGATGATGGCAGCGGCGTCAGTAGTAGCCAATCACAGAAATGGGAAATTAAAAATCCTTAAGGTTGAGCTCTTCCTATATAATATATGCTGTCTCTAATTAAATAAATATATATATGAATCCAATGCTAAATTCCATGGCCTAATTGAAGTACTTCATCAATTCAAAACTTCTATTAAATAAAATCACCCCAGGAATGCATTACACATTGAAAAAGTAGTTAAAATTAGTACTGGGAGTGGATTTCTCTTCAGTGAAGACACTACCTCCACCTATATAAAGATATAGGCAGGTAAACCTCGCTTGAATGAAATCAAGAACTAAAACAAGGCTGCTTTCCTGCAAGGCCTGGGGACGGATGGGGTGGCTACGGGCTCTTGCCACAGCTCGCTGTGCTGGCTTAGCCTGCTGTGGCCCCACGGATGGCCCAGTGATTTCCTTTTAGCTGTGGCATCTAAAACTCTCAGTGTCACATATTACTGGCTTCTGAGTTCATACCCATAATTTGTGATTAGGGAATGTGTTACTGTTTTATAGTAGATGTATGGTAAACAAGGCTTACAATCAATCAACATTTTACCCATTTTTGTTCTGTGGTCAATGGGATCTGCCTTGAAGGGCTGCAAAACTATCAAAATACCGTGAATTATCGTATGGAATGGAAGTGGGACTTTACACACACACACACACACACACACACACACACACGGCACTACATATACATATGACACTGAATGACAAAAGAGCAAAATTCTCGTGCTAGGTGAGTCCTTCCAGATGGAATTCTCAGTGATCCACAAAAGCAATTGCTCCTCCGTTTTCCCTGAACAAAGATTAAATTAGTAAGTATTGTAAATAACACTTCACAGAGCAAAACCAGGCTGAATAAATAGCTACATTTGGAAATAGAGACAAGAGATGATGAAATGAAATGCAGCGTGGAAAAATGCTCAGAAACACAGCCAGGAAGGCCATCGAACAGCAAATCAGCGACGCTTATAATGTGTTAAGGGAAATGAAAGGAAATCACGAGACCGTTTGTGTCTATTGGCCCAAAGAACAACGACGGTTGAGTTCTTCCAGCCTTGCTCCTGTAGAACTTACAATCATGCGGAACAGAAAGTTCAGGGCCAGGGTCAAAGAGGAAGCGTGGACGCTGGCGTGTGACCAGTTCCTGGCAGCAGTCCCCTGGCATCAGTTTCCTCATCTACAGAGGGCGGATACAGCACTTACCTTTTGTGTTTTTGTGGGAATGTGGTCTATGCGAGGACACTTTGCAATTTGTAAATTGTCTTCTGAATTTCAGTCATTAAAATTATTAATATCGTGTTATTTTACAGTGAAAGGTACACGGTACCATTTTACTACTGTACAACATAATTTAGATTTTTCAGGTAAAGAAATTAAGCTCAATGAGGTTAGAGTCATAAAAGAAATAATAACAATTACAGTTTAATGATTGCTTAATGAATGTTGGGCACTGTGCTCCTTTGTCTTTATCTAATCTTTACAATGATTCTACAAGGTAGATTATTTTATCTCTATTCTACAAGTGAAGAAATTGAGGCCAGAAGGAGTGACATAATTTTCCCAATCAAACAGCTCACAGAGGGTGTAAAGATGGGATTTAAACTTAAATCCATGCACATCTATTATAAGGCTTATACTATTAATCACTATGTTTCAATGTAGCAACATCATAGTTAAGTGTCTTACTACACACAGGAGACTACACCAGTTGTGGGTAGGGGTGAGGGATACAGGTCAGAGTGTTCACTGTGCTCCTTTAGAATGGACTGGAAGCTCACTGACTAGTGTGGGTCCCAGGCCCAGAGCTCGGGAAGACCTGGCAGTTCTGGAGAGCAAGCCAGAGCCCAGAAACTGACAGAAAGTTACAACCAAAGTCCTTAGAACATCAGAGGTCAAAATCAGACAGAAAAAAAAAAAACTTCTGTCATCAAAGACAAAGAACAGACACAAATCATAAATTTAGAGGAAAAATATTCGTTCAGAAATCAAGATAATGAAATAACTGCAATGAAAATGCTAAAGGATCTAATGGAATAGGTAGACGATGAGGGTGAAGAAATGGGAAACTTTAGCAGAGTGATGGAAACGATAAAAAAGAATAAGAGAAAATATTTTAAAGTGAGAAAATACGATACAGGAGAAATTCATAAGGTGAGCTTAACAAAGGACTGTAGGAACAGAGAAAACTCAAGGAACTTGAAAACATATCTATAAAAAGTATCAAAAATGAAACACAAATATAAAAAAGTGAAATGAAATCAACGGCACACCAGAGATCTGAGATCAGATGTCTAACAGAAGTGAATGGGAGTTTCAGAGGGAGATGGGGGAGAGAAAGAGGCAGAGGAAATATTTAGAGAGTCAAGAACCAAGAACTTTTCCATCTAGATGTGCAAAATGGTGGACTGAGGCAGCTCCACCCTGTCACCTACCAACAGAAACGTTGGAAACAAGAAAAAATTGTCAAAACTCACCTTATCAGAACCCAGGAAAACAGTGAATAGGTTCCAATAACCAAATAAATGCTGAAATATAAAGGCCCTTCAGAATGGTAGAAAAGTCCCCTCACCTTTGAACAGTCTTGGTCTTGAAGTGGCTGTAGCCTGTGTTCCCAATACTGGCCCATTTCCCATGGTCTGGGAGTGAGAAGAGTAAAGTCTGATTTGTAAATGTCATGTATATAAGAGCTTCGCTATCTTGGGCTACCTGAAGGACTGACACGAGGCATCCATCCTCTGTTTTGCTGAATGAGAACTCAGGCTGGAAAAGCAGCTAGCATTGCCAGAAAGCACTGCAAGTCAAACTAACAACCCCAATCAGATGTGTAGCATGCAGATGTTTTCTCCAATTCTGTAGGTTGTCTGTTTGCTCTCATGACAGTGTATTGATTCTTTAACACTTTCTGTAGCCCAAGACACCTAAAATGTTCTTGATGAAGAACTAGCTATGGGTATGAAAATGGTCTTATCTTTTGCTCCTGAGATGTCCCTTTGGTACCACTCCCAGTTGCTCCTATGCCCTAGAAAGCTTCAAAACCTTGTTGTGAACCTTAACCCACACTGCGTGGAAGACTTCTTATTTAACATTTTCCCAGAATCAAAGAGCAAATCTTCAGATTACCTAACCAGCCAAACAGGTGAAAATGTACATTTACCAGGACAGTTTCTGTTCTTGTCCATTTTGTTCTGCTATAACAGAATATCTAAGACTGGGTAATTTATAAAGAACAGAAATTTATTTTCTGGAGCCTGAAAAGTGCAAGATCAAGGCACCAGCAGGTTCGGCTGTCTGCTAAGGGTTGCATCCTCTGCAGGGGAGGGAGGCTGTCTGCTCACATGCAGAAGAGAGGAAGATGGAGATGGCAAGCTAGCTGAATGCTGCATGAAGCCTCTTTTAAAAGGGTCGTGATCCCAATAGTGAGGGTGCAGCCCTAATGGCCTAATCACCTCTTAAAGGCCCTACCTCTTAATGCTGTCACATTGGCAACACCTGAATTTTAAAGAGTACATTCAAACCACAGTTTTCCATTATAATATTTTAAAGTATATCAGGGTATGTTTAAAAGTTCTTATGCCCAAACTAAATTTTCCAAACTGCACTTGAGGCCATTCTAGTCTAATTTATGATGTCACTGAAATGAAAAATGACTGATACTATCTTCCTTATGTGAAAGACAAGAATCAAATTGCCCCTCAAACCTTGTTCCTGAGGAAAAACATTTCTTTAATTTTTTCCTCACAGAGTTTCTTTTCCTCACATTTATCAGGCTTCTCTAGAACCCATTCTGGTTCTCCAAATGTAATTAAATGTCTCAGGACCCAAACTGGGGAAAATTTCCAAATAAGAGTTTAACTAATGCAGAACATTAGAGTATTTTGGAACAATATCTCCTGACCACACATTATATAATCCACTCTGTTCATTAGATTAACAACTATACAGGTTGTCAATTATACCATCAGTCTGTTCTCATTTGTTTCATTTTTCCTTATAGTTCTTCAGCGTGCATTTTTGTGTTAAGTTTTGGTCTTTAAGTTTACTGATGTGCATTTATCAGTAAATAAGCCTCATAGTTTCTATACAAGATCTGTCAAAAGATCTGTATTTTACACTAAAATACATTTTGCAGTTTTTAAGTCATCACTAATGGACACTATATTTCTCTTGTGTAAGTAAATTTAACAATCTTCAAAGAGGTAGAAATGCCTGGGAATGAATGAGCATCTTATTTTTTTGTTATTGGTATTGTCTGTTATGGTTACCTGTATTTATTCCCCTGCCCCCCACATCTGAGCATCTTGAGGATAGGAACTATGTACTTTATGTATTTTATGACTCATTTCTAGTACCTGGCATATGGAAGGCTTGAAATGTTTGTTCAGTTGAAGATTATTTCTCTGCTTTGGTGCTTTATATAATTTCATCTCAGTTTAAACAGAGAAAAACATTACTGCTTAGGCCCATGAGATCCAAGCTTCTATACATCTTCATCTACATTTATTTTGATAACCATTTTTGGCATTAAAAAAAATTTTTTTTTTGCATACAATGTGAATATAAAACATTGTTAAAAATCAGATAAACACTGAAATAACCATTGTTTCAAAATTTACTATTTCAAATGTCACATTGTATTGAATGTTTTTTGTTTTTTACTTAGGGCATATGTGCCTTTTGATATGACTCACTTTCAATTGTCTCATTACCCTGGTTATTAAAAACAATCTGTCTCAGTTTGATGAAAATAGTTCAGCTTCCCCCTGGAATTATGAATTTTCACATTTTCATTAGTTCAAAATTTTAAATTAAAGCTAAATATTTGACTAATATAGCTATATAACTAAAGACATTAGGATGTTTATTCTAGAGAAGTTAAGAGGAATTAGAATAGATATCCGAGAGGTATTCATATAGATGAGGGACTATTCCTAATCTACATTGCTCTGATGGGTAGTACAGTACTAGAACCAGTGGGAAGAAGTCATGGCAGGAAGTTTGGGATTGAATTAAGCGAGTACTGTCTATCGGTTATAACTTATAACAGGATGGCCTGGTTGGTGAAATAGTGAACTTCCCCTTCAACCGGAAGTTAGATGATCTGAGACGTTATCTAATAAAGATTTCTAAAAAGAATAGTTAAATTCCTCCAAAGCCAAGGTTCTATTATCTTAGGAGGAGTTGTTTTGCAATAGGAATTTATGTGCGCTTGGCCTTCGGACTACATTCATCCCGGCACGATGGGCATCAGCTTGATGTCTTACTGCGTGTGCTCTCTACAGGGACAGAGTCCTGCTGTGGTCCTTGGCTGAGGAGGCAGTTTTCAATCTTTTTAAGATTTTTCCTTTGAAAGCAAATCAACTGCCAAATGTTGAGTAAATTGGTACTCGAAGAAGAATTCTGGCTAATTCGACACTGCCTATCCCCATAGGAATTTTTATGGCTTGTGATATTTCACTGAACTGTTAACTTCATCTGATGGAGTGGAGAGCTACTCTAACTTAGAGATAAGAATGATAAGTACTGTTTATTGAGCATCTACCTATTATGTGCTGGTAACCATAACAACCCTTCACATGCTATCTCACTTAATCTTCACAATAGCACTGTGAGATATGTTTAATTTCTGTTTTAAATATGAGGAAATGGTAAGGTAAGATAACTGTTGGTATCTTAATGGTAAGATAAGGTAACTGTTACTATGTGGTACAGCTTGACTTTGGACCAGGTCTGAGTCCAATGCCAGTAATCTTTCTATTATTCTACATTGCTTTCCAAACTCTCAGCTGTCCTCAACAATGGCTTGTTAAAAGTCTGGCCCTAGTTCTAGGCAGCAGTCCTCCTATCCAACTCCTAATCCCTTAATTCTTACAGGCAGTATTGAAATTTGGAAAGACGATGAGTTATTTCCAAAACTGGTGACCCTCTGATGGTAGAATATTTGGTTTGAACAGGGTGACAAAGTATTTTGAACAATGATATTTTCTATGGCTTCTATATTTCTGAGCAAGGATCTATCCCATGGACCTTATACTGTACGTCACACAGGCAATCCTTACATAGAGTCAGCCTCAGAGATAAGGTAATTACACAGCTATAAGCAAACTAACCAATAAATGCATAATAGTGGGAGAGGACAGAATATACTGTAAACTGCAAATAATAAGAGGTCAATGAGAAGTGGGTAAGTTTTGATCAGGGCCATGAGACAATCATAGCATTTAAATTGTTGAAAGGAGGGAATGAGTGCATATAGCCTATGCTAAAGAACAGGGGTGGCAATGAGCATGGAACACTTAGAACACATGTGAATGGAAAGAAAATGAATCTATGAGAGTATAAGCTAGCAAGGCACGGTGCCAAGCTAGGGTGATTTGTTAAGAGATGAAACAGATACCCACTGAAAGTTCTTAAATTATAAAAATGAGGTAACAAAAATTGTTCTTGAATAGATTTAGGATTCATCTGGCAACTGAGCACATGGGTAGAGATTACTGGCACAAACCAATCGTGCTACAGAAATCTAGATGAAAAAATATAATCACTTGGCCTACTACAATGCCTGAAAAAATAAAAAGGAATTCCAAGATGTTGTTTTTCCCAGCAACTTATTTTTCCCCCATAAACTTAGTCTACCTGTGGTTATTCTTGCCACCAACTACCAAGATCTTAAGTTCTTAAAATGTAATGGAACCACTGTCCATTGAGTTTAAGTATTTAAAGTAATAGGACATTTTTTCTGGCCAAAAAAAAAAAAAAAAGTATCGACCAATTATGTATTTATAGAGTGAAGTTGAAGAAAAATGGAATCATCTCAGTTTGCTCAGTAAAGTAAGGCAAGGTTATTAGCTGAGTCTGGGGGAATTTAAGAGAAAGGCTTATATTTTTAGAACTTTTAAAATTTTTACAATGAATATTGAATATATTTGTAATCATAAAAAATACAAAGTAATTTTCATTTTGAAAAGTTTGATATAAAAGTATTGGAATGTCTCTAAGAAGGCACGATTATTTTAAGGGTTCCCTGGGTGGGAATTAGCTACCAGTGCAGTTTTACCACTTCTTTTGGCCTCATTTTCAGACAGGCCTTCCTTGACCGTCAATAAAATAAACAGTGTGAGAAGTTTACTGTGTTTACCATTTTTCTATTTTATTTGCATTTTGTAATAAAGAATGGAATTATTGGTATAAGAGGCAATTTATGAATAATCTATGCTCCAAATAAAAGCAGGTAAGTTGCTTGAAATCTGTGATCGGCTTCCCAGAGGTCCTCCTAAGAACTAGAATGTACTTCCTAGTTTTGAACTAAATGACCAACTCAATTTAAAAGGACTAGCCTCCACTTAAAGACAGTTACTGGGAACCTCCAATGTTGGGACCTTGGACCTTTTCTCCATGCTGTAAATCACAGAAAGTGTTAATTAGTCACTGTGCTCTCAGTGAAACTGAGAAGGTCAGGCCCTGATCTCACATCTGTTAGACTGCCTCATGCTCCTAGTGAGAGAGTCCCTCACGTTCAACAGCCTGCAGCCTGAGCTGCAGGAGACAGAAGATAATGCAGGAATGCTGTATTTTTCATGTATTAGGTAGTATCCAAACTTGCTGAACTTTCAGCAATTCTAATTGTTCATCTGTAAATTATTTTGGATTTTCTATGTAGACAGTCATGTCCAGTTTGAATACATGTTTTTTTTTTCTCTCATCCTTATAACATTTATTTTTCTTGTCTTTTTGGGGGGCTATAACTGAATAGTAGTAACAATAGCAGCATTCTTTCAGTTTCTGATTTTAAAGGGAATGTTTCTACGTTTTACAATATTTGCTGTAGGATTTGGCAGTTTAAAAAATCAGATTAAGGAAGCTCCATTCTATTTCTAGTTTTCTAAGAGATTTTTTTCATGAATGGGTGATGCATTTCTTTTTTAAATGCTTTTTCCATCTTTTGAGATGATCAAATGGTTTCTCTACTTTGATCTGTTAATGTGATAACTTATATAAATAGATTTTCAAATGCTAAACCATTTTTTTATTTCTAAAATAAACCGAATTTGGTTGTAATTTTTTTTAATACATTGCAAGATTTGGTTTGCATATATATTTTCTTGATATTTTTGCATTGTGTGCATGAATGATATTGGCCTATAGTTTTAATTTTCTCCTGTATTGGTATTAATGTTATAATAGTTTTATAAAATGAGTCGGAAAGCTTTCCATTTATTTTAGTCTTTGGAGCAGATTATATAAGATAGGAACAATATGTTTCACAAAAGTTTACCAGACCTCAGCAAAAAAAAAAAAAAAAAAAAAAATGGGTCTGGTAGATCTAAAAAAAATTCTTTCACATATTCAAATTTCATACTTCTTGAGTCAGTTTTGGAAATTCGTATTTTTCCAGAAGATTTCCCATTTTTCCTAAGTTTTAAAATCTAACAGCATTAAGTTGTTTATTTTATTCTCTCATATTTTAAACAACTACTCCCATGTGGGGGGTGGGGACCCTGCAGCCTCAAGACCGCATGTGGCTATCAGGATCCCCAAGTGTGGCCCCTTTTTAATAAAAGAATTTGTTCTATAAAATTTGAACTCAGTCCAATGCTACACTCAAGGATCCAGAAGGCCACATGGGGCCTTGAGGCCAGCCACAGGTTCACCACCCCTCAGAAGGTATTACTGCATTCCTTCGGTTTCTTTGTATGCAATCTTTTCTCTCTAGTTGCTTTAATATTCTTCCTTATATTTGGTTCTCTAAAGTTTTGCATGTAGTTATAGATTTCATGTAGCTATTTGAGGACTCTGAAAGGCAAATCCATAAGCTATACTGGGGAATAAATGCAGAATTTGAAGTACCATTCTACTAGAGTGGTACTTCAGTCCTTATTCTGCTAGAACTAGAAGTCCCCATTTGTTCTTTGGCACACTCTAGTCTGGCTTCTAACCCCACCACTCTAAGATGCCTGTTCTCATCAAAGTCACCAATGTTTTCTGTATTGTCAAATTCAATGGACATTTCTTAGTTCATATTTTACTTTTTAGTGTATTCATAAGAGCTAACCAGTCCCTTCTTCCTGAAACACTTTCTACTTTTAGCTTATATGACACTGTATTCTTCTGGTTTTCTTCCTGTGCCTTTAGCTTCTCCTCCTCTTCTGTGCAATCCCTAAATAGTGTCATCCTCCAGGGCCTGGTGTACATTTTCTTCTTTTTCTATAATATTTCTTCAGGTGAGCTTATCCATTTGCATTGCTTTAATATCACGTTTCTGCCGGTAATTCCCAAACTTAAATCTCTTGCCTTAACCCTTCTTGGATGCCTAACAGACATCTCACACTTAACATGTAAAAACAGAGCTCTTGATATCCACTCTCCAATTGTGCCCCTCCTTTGGTCTTCTTCAACTCAATAAATGGTAACTAGTAGCTCAAGTCAGAAACTTAGGGGCATTTTTGGTTTCTTCTATTTATATTTCTATTCCTCTATTATATATAGTGCACTAGCTGTTACCTGGACTACCTACCTCTCCAATCTCATCCCACTAATCTTTCTCCCACTAAGTCCTAACCACATTTGCCTCTTCACTGCAAGGCCTTCATACTTTCCTCTGTTTTTCCTAGTTTTTCACTTGGCTATCTCCTTCACATCTTTCCTATCTCAGTTCAAATGTCACCTCCTTGCGAGAGACTTTCCTGATTACGTAAAGTAACCTTCTCCCCGTAACCAGCTATTCTTTTACACATCACACTGCTTATTTCCTTCATAGCCTTTATCACAATTTGAAATCACATTATTTGTTTATATTTTACCTTTTTTCTATAGAATGTGAGCCCCATGAAAAGAATAACCTTATACAGTGTTTAAACACTATACTATCAGTGCCTCAAATAATGGTACCTGGCATACAGTTGGCACTAAAATGACTTCTTGAAAAAATAAATAACAAGATACTTCCAATTACAGCAGACTAGTTTGTATTACACCAACTACCCCACTGAGAACAACTATAAAATTTGGATAGAATGTTAAAAAAAAAAAAAATCACAGTGAAGGTACCTAAGACTTGTCAAGGGAGCCAAGACTGAAGGAGCCTACCTAAGTGGAAATGCTGTGAATTGAGTTTGTTATCTTGTGCAGCATGTTAAGTTGAGAACTTTGTCAATTTACAAGCAACAGACAAAAGACTGAGAAGCTGAATAGGGCTTTCAGCCATCTCATGGAGTTTTGGGGAAAAAAAAAATTAGTTCAGAACTCAAAAAAGTAGACTAGCCCAAACAAACATCCTTGGTTTTCAGCTGGAACTGCTGAAGAGATACACTCCAAAAATTACCCAAATAAACTAGAAATAAATCAACTCTCACAAAGATTGAAACCCAGTCTCTGATTAGTTCAATCTCATTATGGTAATCTTTTTCCACCTAATAGGCTGCAAAAGCAGAGTCTCAAATTATTGTTCTACTTTTCAATTCATGATGTCTGGCATTCAACTAAAAATTACCACATACACTCTGAAGACAAAAGACCAAAGATTAAGAGAAAAACAGAAGGATATCCAGATACTGGAGTTTCAGGTACAAACTCTAAAATAACTATTTTTAAATGTTCAAAAAATGGACTATCTCATATAGACTCTATTTTTTAAAATAAAGTCAAATAGAAATTTGAGAACCAAAATGTGCAATAACTAAAATGGATAACTCAGATAAGTTGGATGCACTCTAAATATAGTTACCAAGAGGAATAGTGAAGAGGAAGACTGGACAACAGAAAATATCCAGACTAAGTCATGAAATTTTAAAAAGATGGAAAATAATTTAACAATGTAAAAGACATGTGGGACAAGGTGAAGATTTCTATCATATGTGGAATTAGAGTCCCAGGAAAAGAGAGGGAAAATAGGGGATAAGTGATATTTGAATGGATAATGGCCAAAAATTATCCAAAATTAGTGAAAGGTGTCAAGCCATGGATTCAAAAGCCACCATGAGACTCAAGCAGGATAAATGCAAATAAGATGACATCTAAGCAGATCATGGTAAAATTGCTGAAAACAAATAGAAAATCTCAGAACAGCAGAGGAAAAAGGGACCTATCTCATCCTCAGTGGAGAACAGCAGGAGGGTCAGCTGCCTTCCAACAGCATTGATGAAAGCTAAAAGACAAAGAATGACAATAGTGAAGGACTAAAAAAACCCCTTCCAACATTAGTATTTTTAATGACCCTGCTAGGTAAATATTTCTTAAACAGAACACAAAAATTATATTTATAAAGAAAATATTGATAAATAGTATTAAGTTAAAATTAATAACTTTTTTACTAAATGATACCATTAAGAACAGACATGCAAACCATATCACAGGAAAAGGCATTTGCAATGAAGATATTTTACACAGGACTCATGTATTAATTAAAAAGAATCCTTACAGGAAAAGAACAAATACCCCATTTTTTTTTAACAAAAGAGAATATCTAAATAGCTAATGGATATATGAAAATGTGCTCAACCTTATTAGTCACTTCAGAAGTGCAAATTAAGACCAACATAAGATATAAGTCACCAAAACCATGCTTTCATTCAAGGACATAATTGGATATATGATATTCTTTTTTATTTCAAGCAAGTATAACTAGACTTTTATGTAACTGTAAATGAATATATAGCATCATTAAGAACATGTCACTGTTATATTAATCATTAAAAGTTACTTAGTCATGTAATTTTTATACTTTATCTGTCTTGGCTCTTTCAAACATCTACCATCCCTCATGCTGAAATCATTTTGTAGTAAATATTTAGTATCTGTCTTTAATTTTTCAAAGCTTATCCCTCTTAAAAAAAACAAATAAAGAAAGAGAGCTAATTACATAAAACATTTTCCTTAACATTACTGAGTTACTGTGGGTCAAATACAAAAGTCTAGACATAGTTGCATTAAATGAAAAAGAGGTATATCCTAATATTCCAATTTGTTTCCCATTCCATGAGTTAAAACATGAGTACATGAGTTTCATTTAGTCATATTTTGTAAACATCATAGGAGAAAACAAATCTCTACGTCTATCCTTTTCACACAGGATAAGTTATACAATTTTCACAAGAACTGTAAGTAAAAGGCCAAGAGACTAATATTTGGGTTTTGTATTTTGATGTAGGCGATTGCCAAAGAGAAGCATGAACTGATATGCCTATGACCATGTCTTATAAAAAAAAGTCTTGGAGGCTGAAATGGGAGGATTGCTTGAGGCCAGGAGTTTGTGAGAACAGCCTGAGCATGAGCAAGACCCCATCTCTACAAAAAATAGAAAAATTAGCCAGATGTGGTGGTGTATGTTGGTAGTCCCAACTACTTGGGAGACTTGAAGTTGTAGCGAGCTATGATGACACCACTGCACTCTTGCCTAGGTGAAAGAGCAAGACCCTGTCTCCCCACCCCCCAAAAAGTCTTTTTCTAAGCCTAGTGCCATCGAGACAGGAAACAGTAGATAAGACAGAAGTAGAGCTTGGGATTATAGAACAATGTCCCATAACAGTCCATAAAATGACTATATCATTAACCTACTTTGAGACCTTTGAATATGTAGCTGTTTGTAAAGCAACTTAATTTAAGAAACAGAAAATAAAAAGATCAAAATAACCTGAGATTGAAGGTCACATCAAAACTAGATCCATGAAAAGCTTAACTTGTTCTTGATTATCCATTTTAAAAAGTTCATGATTGTATCTTCAAAAACGGAGACAGGAGCAGCCGTGCGCCTGTAGTCAGAGGCGGGAGGATCACTTGAGCCCAGATGTTCAAGGCTAGCCTGAGTAACATAGCCAGACCCCTCTCTCAAAAAATTTTTTTAAAAAATATGAACCTTCCCTGGCAGTGTAACTGTCTGGATCTAAAAAAATGTCTTAACTCAAAACTGTAACATTGAAACAAAGTGTTTGATAATGCTTAATTTGCATTGAAATTCTAAACTCATAAAATCACTTCTAGTTTGGCACTGGCAAATTTTAGTTCATAATAGCTTAATGTTTTCAGATACAAAGGCAGCAGTTTCAAAAGTCGAAGAACAGAAATTTAGAAGGGGCCAACAATGGCTCTTAAGAATGAACTGTTGCAACTACAATCTTTTCACATACTTTTTTCATTGACTTTCTTGATATTTTCCCCTCCCATGTATGCCAAAAGTCTGGTTTTGTGAGTCACTGACTTCGGCTTTTTTCTCAAGTGATCTCTCCATCTGAGATACTGAATGTTACTGGCAAGCTCTGTTACTTTACATCATGTTGGCTAGAAGAATGTGGTTACAAAGCAGTCATCAGCCAAGGACCTTAGAGACAAGAGAACTTGGAACACAGAGCTTCACAAAACAAAGAGAGCTCAAAGAAATGAGTCCCACTCACAGCCAAATATGACAGAACCACAACACTCTAGCCGCTCTACTTCATAAGCTGAAATAGGGCATGTCCTGAATTCCGTGAAGAAAACCAAAGATCCCCAGTTATTGATTCTAAACAGTACAGCTCACAATCAGAGAGTGGATATCTTATGCTCACAAAAATACCATTGTTAATAATGATTTATACAGAAAGGGAGACTACAACAGCTCAGCACAAGAGTATCCATCAGCCCAGAGCTCCCATGACCCTCCTAGGAGATCTTGCCCTTAGGTTCCTCCACTGTCACCAGGTCCATGTCCACAAATACCTGAGACAGCTTGGACTGCCTGAGACGCTTAGGCAGTTACAGCACCAATATAATTTGTACCCAATTGGGTGGAGGCCAATCACTGCTGATCATAACTTTCATTTAAGGGAGAAAGGCAAATGCTCAATTCCAGCTCAGACCCCTGCCTCCTCAAGCTCTCCATGCCCTTCTGCTTCCTCGCCTTGGTGAGTGCCCCCATTACCCTGCACTGCAGCCCCTTCCACTGCAGCCTTTGAATCCTAATCCAATTCTATTTTTTTCTTTTCTTTTTTTTTTTTTTGTTTTCAGCAGTTATACAGACAGCAAAATCCTAATCCAATTCTAATCAACCTCCTACATCCTCATCTTGTCCTAGAAGTTTCTCCGCCTCCAGTCCCTAAGGGGAGACAGGCCCTCCCATGAGGATAGCCCTCCCTGCAGGACAGCAACAGGGGATTCTCCTGTCCCCTCCGCTCTCCAAACGTGGGCGTTGCCCCTGCTCCTGAGAGGCTCTGCCTTGTGATCCTCTCTGCTCTGCCTCGTTACCCTTTTGTATCTGCCTCTTAACTCTGGGACCTGAGTCCACTCTTCCTGTCCATCCTGGTGCCTGCATAATGCCAAGATGATGAAATCCATGGAGATCAGAATCAAAAAAGATGGCAAACTTCTTTAATGATAATGCAATACTGTGAATCCCCTCAGGAATTTATAGTTTAACCAGTAACATTAAAAGTAACATGATTACGGATTGTGTACAGTAAAATTCATTTAAATATATAAATATTTATATAGGATTGTAAAGACAAATCTTATGGCTTCCTGTTCAATAGGTGAAACATACTGTTTAATTTACTTCAGATTTAATGTCAGAAATAGTATGTCACCATTTTAAAAACGAAACTGCTTATTTGAAGGTTCTGCGTATACCAAAATATATATTAAATTTTACTTCTGCTAAAAATCCTTGCTTTCATGACCTGATGTTTAGAGTCTTACATGTCAAGTCTTATATGTAATCACTATACCTTCTCTGATTAGCATGAGTTTTTTTTTTAAGTTCTAGAGACATGGGAAACATAGTCTTGAGATGAATTTATAGATTATTATCATTATTATATCCCCATTAATGTAAATTTTTCCCACAGTGAATATAGTTTCCTCTTCCTGTATCATGCATGTTCATTTTAAAAAATAATACAATTAAAAAATTAAAAACCAAGGTAAAAATAAAAATCATATAGAATCCACCCCTTCCCTCAGGTAATTAGGAAAGGTGACCATTCTTTCATACATGGCTATATGAGATTATATCCTATGTCCCATTAAGTACCAATGTTAAAAATCTCATGTGTAACCTTCTATAATTTTGTGGAATATAAACATATTCTAGATATATAGCATGCTGTGATATGTGTATGTGTGTGTATGTATACATAGTTTGGGGAGTCATGTGTTTTATAATAATATGATCTTACATACTTCTCTGTATTAAGATTTTCATACTGAACAGTATATTATCCAAATCTCTCCAAGTCAATTGGCATAAAGAGAAAATATAGTGATTCTGTAGTCCTCTGTGGCCTCGGGTAAGTTTTTAAAAACTCTCCATGCTTCAGTTTCCTTCCCTGTAAAACTGTTATCACCTACCTCATAAGGTTGTTGTGAGGATCAAAAGCGGGCTGAGCTCAGAGGAAGTGCTTAGTAAGAACCTAATTGATTTATTTTAATGGCTGCATGATGCTACTGACATGAGTGTGCTATAATAGAGCACATTGAGCAATTTGTCTAGTGAGGGACACTCACTGTGTTTCCAGTCTTCCATTAGTACAAACACTGGTGCAATAAACATAATTGTGTGTGTACCTTACTGAGTTGTGATTTTATTTCTACAGGATAGATTCCTAAGAATGGGATAGGGAAATGTATTTTTAATTTTGATGGATAATTCCAGATTACATTTTTAAAAGGCTGAACCAACATTTCTATATACATGAGAGTTCCTTTTCCTCAAATTTCTTCAGCAGCAGAAATTATCACTTTCAATTGTTGCTAATTTAATTGCTATGAAATGATATATCATTGTCCTTTTATTTGCATGTCTCTAACTCCCAGCAAGATTGAGTATGATTTCATGTATTAGCCATTTGGATTTGCTTTTCTGCAAATTTCATTTGCCCATTGTTTCTTTTTGGTTATTTATGTTTCATCCATTTATAAGAACTTTTGTATAGTTCAGATCTTCCCTGTCATGTGTTTCAAACAAATAACCCTAATTTATCATTTCCTTTTTTAAAGTTTTTATTGAAACGTTTCATTTCCTTTCAATTTACATTAAATCCTTTGCCACACAGGTTTTTAAATTATGTGTGTCTTTTACTTTATAGCTTCTAGGTCTTGTCGTGGTTAATCCGTCTTGCAGGATGTTTGTGTGTACATAAAACCTATTATTTCTTTTTTCTTTTATTTAATCAATCTGGAACTTCTCTTGGTTACTTTTTTTCCAGATTAATAGGCTGTTGGATCAGCCCCATTTTAAAATAACCCATTTTTCCCTCTTAACTGAAATACCATTTTTTGTTATATATCAAGTGTCTACACGTACGGAGATCTATTTCTGAGTTTTCTATTCTGATTTGCCTTTTTTAAGCCAAAACCAAAGCCAATAAGGAGGTCATGATATGCTTCCATTTGGTGAGGCAAGTCAGTCCTCATTAGTTTTCTTTTTTATATTATTCCTTATAACTTTTAGGATCACTTTATCCAATTGTCCTTAAACCCTATTCATATTTAAATTAGAAATGTATTACATGTACTTAATTTTGGGAGAATTCATGCTTTTATATTAAATATACTTAAAATAGATATTATTTAATGTCCTTATGTAATGTTCTATTATTTTTTTCAGATGGTCCTTTTAAATTGTTTTTTCTTTTTTATAGCTTGTTGTTAGTACAAAGTAATTTTTTTTTATCTATCCACCATAGGTCAATTTCAACATTGGTATTCCAGTGACCATTCTAAACCTCCTCACTGTTCAAGCTGCCTTCATTCTTGACAGACATCCTTACTTCCTACTTCATTAAAAAAAAAAAAAAATTGAGGTTATCAGCTTTCCAGACTCCTGTCTGCACAATAACCTATGTTCATACCCATTCCTAATACCTTTTCCTCCAATCTTAGAAGACAGAATTTGTTTCTTCCTGTTCAAGTCCAGGTTCTGTTGGCCCCAGTCCTTTCAGGACCTTGCCCCTCTTCTATTCTGATCTGTTAGTTATTCTGTTGGTTATATTCTATTAATTATGTCTGCTGCATCTACCACGTCTGTATCACATGTGCCACAGTGTATTTAGGGAATTATAAAGCTCAGTGTTGATGTCCTTTTTCTACAGGATGAAGTTCAAGCTCCTTAGCCTCAAAGCAACCCTTCACAAGTTGGCTCTTATCTATCTTTCCATCTTCATTTCTTACCACTCTGAAGATGTCAAGGAGCTCTAAAGTAGGAGAGCTGGCTGAGCTAATCAATAGTTAGTGGCAAGAGTTTGGGGTAGAGAACAAAACTGTGACCCAAGTACATCACACCCAGTAAATATTGGAGAGCAAGGCCACGTGAATATAACTTCATTTGCAAAGTAAGTATCGTGTTCCAAGTACTGTCCTCAGAGAGGTCTTTTAAATGCATAAATGAGGTCACACTCTTGCTTAAAATCATTGCATTTAAAATGAAAGTAAAACTCCTTAATATGGCCTTCACATGCAGGTCCCACAGACTCTGCCCCCAGTCTACATCTCTAATCGCACTCTGCGACACACCCTGCCTTCTCACGATGGCCTTCTTTCAGTCTCTGCAATGTGTCAAGCTGCCCCTCTGTCTGCAATGCCCTTCCTCTCCCTTGCTCCTTTGCCTAATCCTATTTATCCCCTCCTAACTAAACTTTTCCTCCCAACCACTTGTCCACTCTCTAAATTATACATCCAATTAAACCTTTGTTAGATTTTTTAATATCAGATTTTATAAGTATGTACTTACTTGTTTAAAGAAGACTTTATTCCCCCATGAGACTACAACTTCATGAGGATAGCAGTTGTTTTGTTGAGTACTTAAAAAAATGACTAGCACATAGTAATCAATAAAGATTTGTAAAAAAAAAAAAAATGAACAAATTTAATCCTCATAACAACCTTGCAGTATGATCTTCTATCCGTTCTTTTCAGATGTGGAAATTGAGGCTCAGAAAGGTTTGGGGATCTATCCAGCATCTCAAAATATGGGCCCACATCCAAATCCTATGCTCTTAAATGCCATATTGTCTCCCAAATGAAGAAAGGCTTCTCATGATAATAAAAGCAAGTCTGGGAGTGGCACAGGGAGGTAAGGAGGTGACAGCCTGGCTCTGGCTTATGAGGTGTGGCAAGAGAGCAGGCTCTCTTTGAGGGTACTGAAAATGAAGTAAGGTCCTTGGTGTTTCAATGAAAATAATGATGTGCTAGAATATTCTGTAAGGTTGAGGGTACAGAGGAAATGGGCTTGCAAAGGATGGGACTTTCAGAGGATCCAGGGCAATGAGTTAAGAGACTGGACAGCAGTAAGAAGATGAATAGGGAGAGGGGGTGAGAGTGCCCAGCAGTTGTGGGGACAAAAGGATGAGTAGATGGCTGGCTGGATGCAGCTGCACACTTTGGGAAGTATTGGGGGACTCTGGGAACTAGAAGCTTGAACAGAATTGGAGGGACTGAACTGCTCACAAGTATCAGGAAGTACTCAACCAGTGTAGGGCTATAGTACCTACTACATATATATATAATATAAAGTATATATAGTATATACTGCATTCCTCCAATTCATCTCAGCTCTCTTCTCCCCAGAGAGACTGCTTCTCCAATATGGCCTATCTGTTCCTCTTCAAGTTCTGGCATAGCCCTTAGATACTCTAGAAACTCCTGCTTCACTGCTGTTAGCTTAGCTATACCCTGCTGCAGGGCCAGGGGCACGAAAATAAATCATGATCAGTAGCGGAAGTAGAGGTAGTGACTAAACCAAAGAGGCCAGGGATAGATTTTTCAGAAGATGAGTTAAAAGTTTATGAAGTATGTTTAATATCACATCTTACACTCTCAGAAGTGGATATAAATCTGGTTATAATCCTAGACCAATTAAGAACATGGCAGGATTTGGGCCTAAAAGGAATGGACATGAATGGTGACTTCAGACATTATATTCCTTCATAGTTAAACATCTATATATTTGTTACACTCAGATGGGTAAAAAGTAATATTAGGCTTATTGTGTCAATCAATAAAAATCAAAATATTTAGTACTGTAGTAAGAATTGCTAAGAAAAACATACCTTACAACTGAAATCCAAATAATCCAAAACAGATATAAAGTGTAGAAATAGGCCAATGGCTCCTGAAAGGCAACAACAGCTGGCTCCTAGCCACTCTTTGCCTAGAAACAGTTGCTAGGCAGTACTAGATTTGCTCACAAATGCACTTTTCACCCAATGATCTGTATTATGATAATACACATGCCACATCCCAGTTTTTCTGCTCCTGTTTCCTTTAAAGGCAAGGGTCTCTGATAAATATTATTTATGATGTCTAATAATCTCAGGGACAGTGAATTGTGCTAAGCTATTTCCTGGACAAAAAGATAAAGATCTTTGTCTTCTAGGTCTAGGATACTTAAGAAAGGTCTGAAAGCTACATATTTCATTTGTTGTTAATTTCTTTCAGGCTGAGTATAAATGTTATCTAGGGACAAGAATAATGAAATAACGGAATGCATTCTCTTTCAAGTTCTTTTCTTGGTTCACGAAAAACCAGGACTGCAAATCATTTAAGTTCATTTAAAAAATACTTAGTAGACAGAATCTGAGAATTTGAAATATATAAAGGAAACAAAGATATCATTCCAGAATTTTAAGGTTTTCCTTTGTTTTATATTTTCCTAACTGCTCATCATAAATTTGAGGCTCAAACTTTTATAGATTCTTAACCATTTTCTGCAGTAAATTGACAGTATTTGGACCAAGGGAAGCTGGTTGCCTAGATTATTGGTTATGGAGGACATAGTATGATAGTTTTATGTGTTTGATGCTAGTAATATGCTCAGTAATACAAAACAGGTAAAAATATGCTTGGCCCTGATTTGAAGGGAGCGCTTTCTGCTACATCTGACAAATTTATTGGATGTACTATGATCAGTACTTCCAAAATCAAACATCCTTTCCTGAAAGCAGCTTTTCCCATATTCTCATTTTTGCCAAAAGCACGACCACATTCCCGGTCCTTCAGACTTAAAATGCTGGAGCCATAATTGCTTCTTCCACTGCATATTCTCCAATACCTCATCGCCAAATCTTGGTTCTTACTCCTTTTGCTTTCTGTTCTGCTAAGCCGTTCTGTGTGCTGATGCTTTTCTATATTACTTTATTCTATTTGTCAGCAAAAGCAAAACAAAACAAAACAAAACAAAATTACTCCTTATTTCTCACAGTTAGAGCTAAAATATTTCAGTCTGGAATTAAGAGGATCCAATCTTAGCCCTTCAACTGCCTAATAAGCCTTCGAGCTCTGGTTACCCTGTGTTTTCCTCAAAATTCCCGACACATAATAGACACCCATGTATTTATTTATTCCTGCCTCTCCGTCTGTTTCACCCGGAATGCCCTTAATGCTTCTGTCTCTAATCATTCCCAAATTTAGTTATTGCATAAAATTGTTCTAAATACCTACTTTCTCCATCGGACTTTCCTCAATTCTTCAAACTCACACTAATATTAGAATGCTCTAAATAGTGTCTTTCAAGTCAGTACATTGGTGTTCTAGAATGCTATTCAATCAAGAATCTTAAATCATAATGAGGTAACACTTGTACAGTGCTTATTCTGTACCAGGCACAAATCGAAATACTTTGTACATATTTAATCTAATTATCTTAACAATTTCACAAAGTGGATATTATTATAATCCCTATTTTTCTTTTTCTTTTTTTCTTTTCTTTTTTTTTTGAGACAGAGTCTCACTCTGTTGCCCAGGCTAGAGTGCCGTGGCGTCAGCCTAGCTCACAGCAACCTCAAACTCCTGAGCTCAGGCGATCCTCCTGCCTCAGCCTCCCGAGTAGCTGGGACTACAGGCATGCGCCACCATGCCCGGCTAATTTTTTCTATGTATTTTTAGTTGGCCAATTAATTTCTTTCTATTTGTAGTAGAGACGGGATCTCACTCTTGCTCAGGCTGGTTTCGAACTCCTGACCTTGAGCGTTCCGCCCTCCTTGGCCTCCCAGAGTGCTAGGATTACAGGTGTGAGCTACCGTGCCCGGCCACATATTTACCATTTTAACTATTTTTAATTTTACAGTTTTATGGCATTAAGTACATTCACATTGTTGTGCAACCATAACCACTATCCATCTCCAGAACTTTTTTCTCTTCCCCAGCTAAAACTTAATACCCATTAAATAATAACTCCTCGTTCTCTCTTCCCCTTACCCTTTGGCTTGAGTGGTTTTGACAAGTAGAATATGCTAGAAGTTACACTGTACCAGTTTCTGGGTACAGACCTTAAGAAACTGGCAGCTTCTACCTCTTGTCCTGGAATACTCTCTTTAGACTTGCTGAGACAGACCTGCTGGAAAAATCTGTTCTGAAACTTGGTATAAACCAGCAACTGCCTTGCTGGAGAGACCACGTTGACAGACCACGTTGACATTCCCAGCTGATCCCAGCCTTTTAGGCATCCCCACCAAGGTGCCATATGTGAGAGGGGAGGCATCTTGGACCCTTCCAGATCAGTCTATTTACCAGCTCAATACCCCTACTGACCTCCTTTGATGCCACATGGAGTATATGAATTGCCAGCAGCAATTCAGCACCCTTTCTGAATACCTACCTGGCCATCAAAATTGGGAGCTAATAATAAGTAATAAAATGTTTGTTTTAAGCTGCTAAGTTTTGGGGTAATTTGTTACGCAGTAATAGATAGTTGAAACTGGTAGTTAAGCTAGAGCTTCTGGCTTCTTGAATTTGAGCTTAAAACAACAAAGCAAAAAGTTTACCCCAAATACCCCCAAATAACTGTACCATGATTTGAAAAGACTTTATGAAATGTAATGAATGGTAATGTAACTCAAGACTATCGTTAATAGTATGGAAGATGAAATTCTGATAATTAGTCGAGTGGAGAAGATAACTCTGAGGGAGCTCATATTACTTAGAAGGGACAGAAATGGGAAAATTGTTGATAATGCTTTCATCTTCCAGAAATTTGATTGGTGAATCTATTTAAAAAGAGTTATCTGAGTTTATGGCTTTTTCATTTTGAAGAGGAGATTTGCAGGAGTCTGAGAGTCTTTGAGGTGTTCTTTATTTCGAAAGACAGCTTATTATGTTTTAGAACTCTTGAGAAGTGAGGTAATAAGGTATAAGGTATGAGGTAATAAGGTTGATGTTTTTATAGGGTGCTCTTAGCCCCTTGAGTTTGCCAAAATTTAAAGTAGACCAAATTAATGAGTTTATTTCATAAACGTAGCTTGTAGATAGTATTTCTGCTTGCTAATTTCAATTTAGCTAAGCCATGGTGAATGCCAGTATGTTCATGGTACAGTGTAGGTGCTATGGGAGATTTAAAAAGCACTTTCTTAAATAGAAAGGGGTATAAATAAATGAATAAAAGCAATCATAAGTTACCTATCGACACTAAACCATACAGGGTTCTTAATTTTTGTGTGCTCTTTTGAAATGGTTGCAGATTTTTTTTCTTTTTTTTTTTTTTCATCATTTGATACTTAATATGGGCTCTTGATATATGGAATTTGGATTATGGTAGGTAAGGGGGAAATTTTAATTCATATGGAAAATCTATGGAAATTATTTCCTATTGAAAAACTGAAAATAGATAAAAAACAAAAAACACTATTTCATAAGACCAGGGGAACAGGACAGTTGAGGCCTAATAAAACCCCCTTGTGTTGGCAGACACATTTGCTGCTATTATGACAGTTTGCTTAAGAAACAGGAGAATCATGGATAAATGCAAACACATACACAGCTGTTTGAATTTGCTGCTCAGCTTTCTGGATTCCTTAAACTGTATCACTTTTAGATTATAATGATTTTACTGGAGGCAAGAAACAAAGTGAACAAGATGCAGCATGAAAATTCTCTTTTAAGTTTCCCAAGGCTGCTCTTACTTATTTCTGCAAAATAGAAATAATAATTTATCTTTTTTTTTTTGGTACTCAAAACAGTAACAACGGAAGTATAGATTAGAACAAGTGACTGACATTTTGAGTAAGAGATCAATGTCAAGATCATTACAGAGAAACAATAGAATGGATCTAGAATGTATGAATTCAGTGTTGTCTCTCTCCTTTTTGTAGTTTTGGGGACATAGAATGAAAATGGCCACATTTTGGTGGGGTAGGAGAACAGGCTTTAGAAGGAGAAGATATTTTATTACAATGTGAATAAAATACACATACAGAACATTGCAAGAATTATGGCTGATACTGGGAGGTTCACATTAATGTTGTGGACTCCTCAAGGCTGATACCAGCTGTTTTTTCATCTTTCTGATGTAGAAGAATAGAAGGGAATGAAGTCTGTGGATTGATGGGACACAGAGGAGTATAGTGGGCTGCTTTTAGTGTTACAGTACTTGAACAGGATGTCCCTTTTGAGGACACTAACCCTTCTGAGTGGCATCATGGCTTGTTCCTCTATTTGAACCTATATCTTAAGTGCAGATGAAGCACTTGAACTTTGTTAGACTGTAAGTAGGGTTATCACTCTAACTTGGGAGAGGGGTAAAACAAAGGGTAAGAAGCTACTGATGGACTTTGAAGTAACATAAATGTATGAGTGGCTTCTTTCTCTTCCTTGATGCAGGGCACATGGATGAGATGGTGGCAGAGCATTTTTCTAAGTCCCTCTGAATGTTAAGAAGTGGCTTGGAAAGGTTTTAATTTATCAGCTTCTTCCCCACCGAAGTACCTCAAGTTAATACATAATTTATAAACAATGTGCTTGCTATGCAAATGTATCTTTAAGAAAAGTCCCTTAGGAGGATCCTACTCCTCAGTGCTGTCTACATGGAAATTCTGAACCACTGTTGTTCTTCATATTGCTTTACAGCTAATATTTAATATATGCTTTATACATATCCAGCATTATGTTGCATGTTATGGAAGATTTGCATTAACTTGTTTATAGTTGGGGAGAGCAGGAAAAGACTTATTTTCAGGAAACAGAGAAACAGGTAAAATAATCTGGTGCCAGAATGTTTAATATGGTCTTTAAGAGTTATGAAAAAGAAAAGAGGACGTTGCTCTGGGCTGGATTAATGTGGGAAGGCATCGTTGAGCTGACAGCATTTGAACAGCATCTTAAAAGATAAGAAGGCAGATAGGTAGAAAGAGATATTCTGATGGTTGGACTATCATGTGCCAACTGTAACCTCAAATGTCTGAATAACTTTCTGAGGAACTAAAAATATTGAATTGGGTCAACAAATGGGACAACTTTGTGAAAGACATAAAGCTGACTTCTAATATTTTCAGTTATAAATATATTTGAGCATCTATTAAATACCTCCTTTCCCTTTACCCCAGGCACAAATAGTAGCTAGTATTCCAGCATCCATTTGAATTTGAAATATATGGTGGAGATATAAATTTAGTAACACTTGACTTATTACAACTTAGTTGCCAAAGATTTGATTTCCTATGGTCTGTAAGAGAAAACTGTAACAAATCAATTTATTTTTCTGATGTAAATTTTCCTTATTCTTTTATTTAATTCATCATATGCTTGAATAAACATGGCTGCACCAAAGGTCCATGTTGGACTGAAGTAAGTTTCTACCTTTCCTCCCCACTAAGAAAAGCCATATTTTTGTAATATACTATTATTAGCTGCTTTGGAAGATTTTAGTCATCATCATATCTTCCATGAATCAGTTTGGCTGCTTCTCTTCCAGTGACCTTGAAAATGTCCAAGATGTAGTTTAAAAATTTAGGACAAAGTTAAGTTGAACAGTTTTCTACTGGGCTAAGTTGTAAAAATGAGAAAGGAAAATTACTTCTTTTTTTTTTTGAAAGACATTTGCCAGTTGGAGCCTCAAAGAAGATTGAGTTTGGGAGGCCTTTAATTGTGCACCAAAAGGTTATTGCAGAAGACAACATAAGGGAGATGTCATAAAGAAGAAAATTTGAAGCTCAGTAACAGAAAGCTGTGTGAAGAAATAGGCATTCTGCCAGTTAACTGGGTGCTTGAAAGAAATAGTTTGGAATTAAAGAAACAGTTACAGATTTCAAAGACTTGAACTTAGTTCATAGGGAAACTGGGGTGGTGGTGGTGGATACAAACTTCAGGTTACTTTAGTTATAAAGCATACTTACCCTTCATTAAAGTTTTGCTTCAAAATATTTACTGATTATAAATTTTAATGATGTAAGATCAGAGGGTTTGTTAATCTAATATTTTATGTTAAACCATTGAAATAAAGTTCCAAGTACATTTGTATAAAAATGAGTTATGATCGTAGGAATTTGGTCTTAAATTATTGACTGTCTTGGCAGTTAACAAATATTTCTCAAACTGAGCAAAGTGTGGGTGTGCGAGTGTAGTGGGGAGATCCAACAAAGCATGTAAGTGGTCCATCACCCTTGGGTCTTCTTATTTTCTGAAGAACCGTAACACAATTACGTAAGTTATCAATTAGAAATAAAAATACCATATGTTTATAAGTATAAAGGAGATATACAGGAAAACATTGAATGTTCATCTTTCCATAAATGTCCAGCTGTCCTCATGTTGCATTGGTTTGAAGTATTTTTTTTTTTTTTATGATTTATTACTGTATGTATTCTTTTGTTTGGGCAAAAAGGTATTTGGGTGAAAATATCTTTTTTATCCAAACAAAAAATAAGAAAAGAGATTGCGTTCTTTATTCGAAGATATTTTTGCTGGATGTAGAATTCTAAGCTGGCAGGTACTTTTTTTTTTCTTTTAGCACATTAAGATATATCATTCTGTTGTTTTTTCCACTTTTGCTATGGAGAAGTCAGCTGTTGTGTGTAACTGTAGCTCCTTTGCAGGTAAGTTAGGTACCCTTCTTTTAGTTTCCTTGTAAGATATGCTATTTGATTCACTTCTGTTTGATTTAAAAATTCTCAGTTTGTGTAAGAGGAGAATTCTTTTTGCTTATCCTGCTTGGGTTTCACTAGGCTTCTTTGAGTTTGTAGGTTGGTGTCTTGTATTAATTCTGAAAATTCGGAGCCATTTTTGCTTTTAAACTTCCTTCTACCTATTCTTTCTTCTCTCTGGGACTCCAGTGAACTGTACTTTAGACCTTAGTCTTTCACATTTCATTCTCAGGTCTGTGTTTCCTTCTGTTTTGCTCTTTCTCTGCTGAATTACAGATTATATCTTCTGAACTGTTTCCCAGTTTGTTATTTCTCTGTTTTGTCTATTCTGCCCCCAATTGGGTTTTTAATTTTGGTTATTACAGTTCTTAGAAGTCTTATTTGGTTCTTTTTCAGATCTGATATGTTACTTTTTATGGATTCCTATTCCTTGAAGATATTTTAATATTTGTTTTTCTTTTTCAAATTTGTTGTACATTGCTCTTTATGATAATTCTAAGATTTAAAATCTGTGTGGCCTGTTCCTGCTATTGTTTTTGCTTGTTTCTCACTCGTTTTGCCTTGTTTCCTTGTGTGCCTGGTTATCTTTATTTGACTGATTATTGCTTTCACACAGGTGTTTTTTTTTAGGGAATTCCCAGATGAACATGCTCTCCTCTGAGAAGTACTGTGCTTGCTTCTGCTAGGGGTTTGGGGGTATTACCATAAGTCAGGGACTCTTTTAAAACCACATTTAGGATTATGGCTTCCTGGCCCATCCACACTGTGTATACTTGGGGTGGCCATAGCTTCTCAAAAACTTTGTTTTTTCTGCCTTTTTCTTTTCCTGGTTTGCTCAGTGGCCAGACAGCCTGCTTTTCATTATCATGTGGCTGGGAGAGAGATGGCGAGTCAGTTTTGGTTCACTCTTCCCCTGAGGATGTCATTGTTTGGGGTCCTAGTTCAATATAAGGAGGGTCTACGGTAGGATCTCTACATTTGGTAGGTCCTAATCCTGGTCTCTTGCCACCTTGCCCCTTGAAGCTGAGGATTTGAAATACAAGGGGATGGCATGGGCTAATTCCTCAGGGAAGTGATTTTTATTTCTTCTGGGTGTAGATTTGCCTCAAGATTTGGCCTGGCAGTTCCCTCTGTGCTTTTACTTTTTTAATGCCCTCAAACTAATTTAAAAAAACGTTTTGTCTAGCATTTTTTTTTTCCCAGTAGGACTTAGATCTAAATAACTTAAGAAATCAGAAACTGCTAATGGCTCTAGGGCTGGAGCCCATCTGCTGGCGTGCTGTTGGAGATGATGTTGCAAACCCTCCCTTTCTCTCCTCCACATGTTCTTTTCAGCCTCTGTCAAGACAGGTTACTGGTCTGGAGAGATGATGGTCTTAAGATTTTTATTTTTTTATTTATTTATTTATTTTTTTTTGAGACAGAGTCTCACTTCGTTGCCCGGGCTAGAGTGCCGTGGCGTCAGCCCAGCTCACAGCAACCTCAAACTCCTGGGCTGAAGCGATCCTTCTGCCTCAGCCTCCCAAGTACCTGGGACTACGGGCATGTGCCACCATGCCTGGCTAATTTTTTCTATATATATTTAGTTGGCCAACCAATTTCTTTCTATTATTAGTAGAGATGGGGTCTCGCTCTTGCTCAGGCTGGTTTCGAACTCCTGACCTTGAGCAATCCACCCAC